>CM053745.1:3232695-3258884 GCA_028658305.1 Pachyuromys duprasi | reverse complement strand
GCTCTCAGAGAAATTGAGTCCTTCAAGTATACAAAAGACCCAGGAACTATATGAAGAGATAAGAAGCATGTCTGAAATAGTTTTATTTGAAATTAAAATGTAGTTTTGAATAGTCAGCACATTTATTTGTGTGATTTAAAACATTAGAACAATGGTAAAAAGGTGTTCATTAAGAAGCATTGGCCCTATCCCTGCCCTGACCCTCATGGGTCGTTTTCTAGAGTTGTTTAATCTGGCCTATCACAGTTTGGGTTTTGCTCTTCAATGCTTTGGTAGGCATCACGTCTTGTCCTGCCAGCAGCTTTAGTGACCTGGTTATGTGCTGGTTGGTGCATTGCATTAAAATGTCTTCAGAAAGGGTGGTTTCCAATTATCCACTCCATGCTAAGCCTCAAAAATCTCAAAACAGTCACATAATAAAATAAATGTGTTTTACATAAAATTACTCAGAAAACATTGGACCGTCACAGAAGGACTTTTGTTTAGTGTGTGAAATCTTATCTTTGTTGATACACAGTGACCTTGGTAGTCTAAAGTTTTTAAAAATGAAACTTTATTATGAAATTATATTTAAAATTCAAAATAAACAGAAAAGAATAATGTAAGTAGCTGCCAATAGCTACCTCTTTTTTCCAGTGAGTATGAAGTTGTACAGGGCTTGTTTCCTCTGTTCTCTTTTAATTTCTATTTGCTGTTTTGTTTGTATGCTCACATGCATGTATCTCTGAAGAACATGGACATATTATGGAAGTTCATCATCATTGCCTAATGTTAATTTCTTATCTAATACCTAGTCCACAGTAGTGTTTCCTGACGGTGTGTGTATTCAGCTTCCTATAATTTTAACAGTGTATTGGAGACACTTGACTTCTAAGGAGGAACATTTGGTTTTTCTCCTAGCTTTAGAGGCTTTAGTGTGTGGTCCACAGGCCTCCTTTATTTGGGGCCTGCAGCCAGGCAGTGCGGCACAGTGCAGGGCACACAGAGGAAGGGCTGCTCGCTTCACAGCAGTTGGGAGGCAAGTAGAGTCAGGAGTGGTAGGAGTATTCTATTCAGTGGTATACCCCCAGAGACCTAGCTTCCTTTGATTGGCCCCACTTCTTAAATATATTTTTTAAACTTTTAATAACTTTTTTGTTTTTTTATAGTTTATTTAATTTTTTATTTTATGTGCATTTGGTGTGAAGGTGTCAGATCCCTTGAAATTGGCATTACAGACAGTTGTGAACTGCCATGTGGGTGCTGGGAATTGAACCCGGGTCCTTTGGAAGAGCAGCCATCTCTCCAGGCCCCTTCTTAAATATTTCACTGTTTCCAAATAGCACTGTGGTCTGGGAACCCAAGACTTCAACACATGGGCCTCTGGTGGCATTCAGGATCTGCATTGTATTAGTTTGGATTTTATTGCTGTGAAGAGACATCATGACTATTGCAACTGTTATAAAGGAAAATATTTAATTGGGGCTGCTTACAGTTTCAGAGGTTTAGTTCATTATTGTCATAGCAAGAAGCATGGTGTGAAGCAGACGGACATGGTGCTGGAGAGGGGGCTGAGAGTTCTACATTGATCTATAGGCAGCAGGGAGAGACTGTGAACCACACTGAGCATAGCTTGAGCACAGGAGACCCACCTCCACAGCAACATACTTCCTCCAACAAGGCCATACTATTCCAACAAAGCCACACCTACCCCAATAAGCCACACCTCCCAATAGTGCCACTCCATGTGGGCAAGCAGTCAAACACATGGGCCTGTCGGGGCCATTTCTAGCCAAACCACCACACACATGGTGACAATATCAAATCTGCTTTTTGGCTGTTAGCTTGTTGGAACCATGATCCAGGCAAAACCTGCACATTCTAGTTGTTTTGTTTTGTTTCTCCCTGTTGGCTTAGATTTCCTCAAGGGTGATGGTTCTCCTTCTGTTTCCCCTCCCATCCCATCAAGAGGAGTTATTATAGAGAGCATGCCCTTTGTCTTGCACATGGATTTATCTGGCTGTTTCATTATGTATTTCACTGGTCCCTCTCTTGAGATCATTCCTGCGAGCTGTGCGCTGTTTCTAAAGATTTGGTGTTAAACCCTTCTACTTGGGACAGGAATCTCACCGCTGATGCTGAAGAGTGTCATGTCACAACAGAGGACACTTGTTGACTGTTTCCCCCTTCCACTGGTCTTCCTGAGAGGGAGCCTATATAGAGTGTGCCTACTGGGGAGGGTCAGGGTCTCTCTTGTCTGGAAAGCATGTGGCCTACTGGTGCTGGAAGCCTGGGAACAGCTGCTTCCCAGGCAGTTCACATGGCTTCACTCCCTTTGATGGTCCTTGTGTGAAGCAGTTTTTTTTTTTTTTTCAATTACCAGTCTTCAAAATAAGGATTTAATAGTTTCCTATGTCATGACCAATGAGTATTTTTTGGCTCTTTTATAAATTCAGGGATTCTGTTGATTCAATGTGTTTCTGTTTATGACAGTCGGTCGTTGTTGGGAGAATGCCACATTGGCCAGCTGCACTGAAAAGTTCTAATACCTTGAGTTTTAGCTCATGCTTTCAGCAGCTTGCTTGGAGAGACCCAATGATGAAGGAATTGTGTCTTATTTCAAGGCAGCAATTTCTCCACTTGTGAGCCATTAGCTTCCGCCACCTAGCAATGATCTAAAGATGGACTGGACTATTCTCAGGAGCTTGGCATTTGCTTGTAGCATGTTTATAGTTTGAGAGGGTTAATGTATGACCGTGGTGGGGAGCGTGGCAGCAGGAAGGCATGCTGCTGGGGCAGTAGCTGAGAGTTCACATCTGATCTGCAGAAGGGGTTCCGGGGGAGGACTGGGCTTGGAGTAGGCTTTAAAATTTCAGAGTCTACCCCCCCACCCCCAGTGACATACCTCTTCCAAGGCCATGCCTCCTAATACTCCTCAAAAAATTCTGCCAACTAGGGACCAAGTGTTTCCTAGTTGTGGAGACCATTCTCATTCAAACCAACACAAGCCCTAAGCTTGAAATTAGAACACTATTTCCTTCTAGTTCTGTGCTTTGGGCCTTCTGGGGCTTGACCTTCACACAAGGAAAATGGAAAACACTTCCCAGGCTCCAATGCAAGTAAAGAATAGCTCCTAGAGGAAAGCCAGGACTGGCACGCTCTTACCATGATCACTGCCACAACCAAGACGCCATGGGCAGCCCAGTGCTTCTTTGTCCTCTTCAGTGCTTGCCAACTAGAAGAAAAAATGCAGCATGGTCAAAGAACCTGAGTCATAAGAGATATTGCACATTGCTAATAGTAAACACTCATTCGTGCACTGTGTCCCAGAAAGCGAGGCCGTAGCCCTAAGGATTAGACCAAGTGCTAAGGGGCACATGGGCATTGTGAAAGGGCTCTGGCATAGAGATAGTGGCTGCTGCTGGTTCCACCCATCAGCCTGAAGGGGAACAAAGGAGATCAGAGAGAACCACCAAGAGGAGGAACATCTGAACAGCCTAGGAAAGGGGCTCCTGGTGAAGGAAGCATTACCTCCAAGGGCTGGAAGGCTGGAGAGGGTGGATGGAAGCAAGGTGGGGTACGGTGCAGGAGAGGTCGCATACCCTTGACCTTGCTTAGCTACCTCCTCAGCACTCTGGACTCATGCCAAGGGAAAGTGAGTGAGACTAGAGGACTTTCAGAGGGCAAAGCTTTGTGTTATTTACAGTACTAGAGAGATCTGAGAGCTCGCAGGGAACCATCCTTCATACAGGCTAGGCGGTAGCCAAAAGAACACCATGGCACTCAGTTTACACTGGTACTTGTTAGAAATAAAAAATAAGATGAGGCTTACAATAGGTTTTCTATGAAAGGGGTTTATTAGGGGAGAAGGGGGAACAGGCGTGCATGACAACTAGGAGCTGCTTCCAATGAACCTAGACTTATATACTTTAACTGGCCTTACATGAAAAGCAGACCAAGTTCCTCAGTTTTTGATTATAGAAAAAGGGAGGAATGTTAGTATTCTGAAACAACCTTGCTTCTGGTTACCTAGCAACAATGACATCATCTTGTATTGCCCAGCCACGTGGCCACAGCTGGGGGCGTGGTTAGTAATTACCTGACCTATAAAAGGACCACCAGACACGTGTTCTCTCTCTTACTCCTCTCACTCTCTCATTCCTCTCACCCTCTTACCCTCTCTATGGGGCGCCCTACCCCTCCTCCCCTTTCTTCCTCTCCCTCTCCCTTCCCCCATCATGGCCCACCCCTGTTCCCCCTTCTCCCCTAATAAACCCCTTTTCATAGAAAACCTGTTGTAAGCCTCATCTTATTTTTTATTTCTAACAGTACTACAGTGTGATGTGCTGACTATTAAATGTCACTGGTCTCCTTGTCCTGAGGGTACTAGGCCTATGGTCAGTCAGGCCAGGCTCTGGCTATGACCTTCATGCCTGCTTTAATAGGACATTGCTTGTTAACATTTATCTATAATGCCTCTGTCCACAACTTCCTTACTTCCCATACATACTACATGGAGGAATCTTCTTTACCACAGAGACTCATAGGTTCAACATGTGACTTCCAGCATACTGGAGCCTTAGCCAGCACAAACAGTACCTCAGTGTGCTGAGGCTCTGCTGTGATGCTCCAGACATCACTGCAAATTCTAGCAAAGTTCACCTTTCCTCTGCCCTTCCCGCCTTTCCCCTTCCCTCCCGTGCCCTCTTGCCCTTGCCTTCTAGCGCTAGGACATGTCTGCTTTCCTTTGGAAACCTGACAGCCATTGTGATGAACATTTTTTTTTTTTACTTTTTTCTCCTATTCTCATTATTTACATGTCAGAGTCTCACTGTATAGCTCAGGGTTGCCTCTCACAACTTGTACTCTCCCAGACTCTGCTTCCAGAATGCACCTCCATGTCCTGGCATTTATGCAGTTTTGAGAAGTTTCTATTGACATTACTTCTAGCTCAGTGATTCTCTCTTCAATGATTCTAAGTTTGTGAGCCCTTTAAAGGCTTTCTTTGTGTCTGTCACAATGTTTTTAGTTTCTAGCATATTCTTTTGATTCTGAAGTTTCTTCTTTCTGCATACATCACCCATCTGTTCTTGTGACAATCTCTACTTTTTCTTCTAGAGACCTTAAGATGTTAATCATAATTGTTTCACAGCCTTGTCTGTTCACGTCTCCGTCCCTGCTGTATCTGAGACAGACTCTAGTGTGCTTTGTCTCTTGTCACCACTGTTGGAAACACACAATAACAAATTGAAGGGACTCGTGAAAATGAAGCCATTTAAAATTTTCCACTCTGCAGAAAGGAACACCAACGTAGGGAGAACACAGGAGTGGCTGATGTGATGATGGTGTTTAAAGCCCCTTTGTGCGGGTGATTCCCGCCCTCGCCTTCTGAAGGCAGGGCTTGTCTTCTCCCAGATTGCCCACTTTATTCGTTTAGGGCAAAGTGCCCCATCTGATGAATGCTGGGTCCCATGGCAGACTCTCCTGCTCTCTGAGCACATCGGAGACAAGCAGGCACCAGCCACAGCTGTGATGCCTCCTACTTATCTGCTACTTAGATGAGCTCCAAGCACAGCTCATACTGCAAATGGGACGCAACATTTATCTCTTTACTTGAGAAACAAACCATCAGAGGCATTCAGCCTAAAGAGAGAAAAGCACTATTCAGCCACATCCCAGCAGGTTCCAGCCCTAGATTGGGCACTCCTGCTTTGGGCCACTGGTGAGGGTGTTGAGTGACAGTGCCTGCTTGTCTATGAGTGACATGTGCCCTTGGGGTGACCTCCACAATGTTTCTCAACCCCTTCCTTCTTGCTGGGGTGAGTCTGGAGGGTGAATGATGTTTGGTTTGGGTTTTTCTATATCATTTTAACCCACCAACTCCCTGGCCTTTTGGTTAGGTTTTGGCTAAGTAGTTTAGTTTCTTTTGAGGGCAGGTTATAGTAAGAACAGAATGTTCTGGCAATATTTCAGAATGCTTCCTCTTCTCCTACTACTGGCAGGAGGGGTTTTTCTCCATCCTCACTCTGAACTGTAGAGCTCCGTCAAGTAAACGCATGCAAGTGTGTGGCACAAGATGAGGGAGTTGTGGCTCTGCCTGTCTCTCCAGCGTTAGGGGAAGTGGTTTGCTGTACAGCTTGGATGCTGCTGGGTCCTGTTGCCGTGCTGTGTGCTCGTTCAGCTCTTGCTGTTTCAGGGAGTGGTGGCTTTTGGGTTCTTTGAGTGTCTGACCAGAAACCTGGAGCTTCCTTTTCTTCCTTTAACCATATACTCTAGTCTTGTGATGCTCTGCCTGTGGTGCCTCCTTCCACCCATTCCTCCACAAGTCCTGGGATCTCCCCTTGATCAGATGGTGACCACTTGGCGCAGTCCTCTGCAGGGCTCTCACAGCTGTAACAGCACGGTCTTGTGGGTTCATGAAGCTCTGAAGTTACCTTCAGATTATATGTTTCTGTCCTCCCACAGCAAACCTTTCTTCTCCGGCATCCATTGCGAACTAGACTCTTCCTCAGTGCACAGTTAGGAGTACCCTAGACAGTTTGGTTTTCATTCCTTTCCCACTTTCTGTCTCTCTTATAATAGCTAATTCACTGGTCATTGTTCTCAGTTGTTTATGGCATAAGGAGAAAAGAAAAACAATAACAAAAAATAGTCCTTACATGTAGGAAATGAATGAAATTAAGAGTAAATGTGTGTGGTTTGACATAGGCATGGCCATGTCAAGGACCAGTGCCCCAGCCCCATGAGAGTGGCAAAGCTTTCCCCAGGTGAGGCTCAGAGGGATGTGAGCAGTATGTGAAGAAAATTCCACCATCGCTTTCTCCCCCAGGATATTTATGGCCTGAAGACTGCTCCCTTACAGAGACTGCTCCTACTGGGATTAGTAAACCTGTGTCCTTGTTCAGCTGTATATAATACCCCTGCCTCTATATTTGTCTGTATGTCACAACCCACCTCCTTGTTCAACTGTATGCAATAATGCCACCTTCCTGTAAACACAACTTTCAAGGAACTATGGCTTGGCCATCAAAGTGCCCAGAGCGCTGGACTCTAGCTCTTCTGTATGTGTGTCTGTCCTTTCTTCATTCTCTCATTGCTCCAGTCACTGTTCCAAGATCCAAACACAAGTTCAAAGAACCAGTTCATACAGCAGACATATCTCTACTCCCCACCTACCTAAGCTTTCTGCTGCAGCTGTTTGACTTGCTGGATGCAGAACCAGAAACTACAGACTGCCAGCTGTAACCTCCTTCTGTGATTTTTTTTTTTTTTTTGCCACTCTGATTCTAAGTATAGATGAACAGTTAACTGAATTTACCTTCTGAAACTAAATACAAGTATCGTTGTTTCCCTTTTCTTCCTTCTCAGGTATAATATTGAACCCAGTTTATATTGCCCATTTTTCTCCCTTGGAGCGTGCATGGAAGGCCTGAATGTTTTGTTTAACACACTGTTGGGCATCACCTTATATGCAGAGCAGCCTGCAAAAGGAGAGGTGTGGTGTGATGATGTCCGGAAGCTGGTAAGCCTCCTGCAGCTGTGCTGGCACCCAGGGCCCCTTGGCCCTGTCAGTGAGTCCCCAGCAGTTTCTCTTTTGAGTTAATTGTGTTCTGACAGGGCATCCCAACTGATTTCTCTTTCATACAAAGTTGAAGCATCACTCTAACTGAGCACAAAGGACCTGAATGTGGAACAACAGAGTTCTCTGAAACAAGTGTTGTCAAGAAAGCCTGATAAAATGCTGATTTTTATTTACATACTTTGAAATGGTCGTGAATTCTAGTTGTAAAAAAGTCCATTGTTCTTCATTATATAATGGCAGTGACCTATCCTTTTGTAGTTCCTACTGCATCGCTCCCCTTATTTTCAGGCGCCTTCATGTGTTTGCAGTGGTCTTTGCATCAAACGTTAATTTTATCCTGTGTCTGATTTATTTGACTTTGATAACTTCAAGCCTGGAGTTTTGCCTTTCTCCTATTAAGACCCACTTTACTTGGGGTGTGAATATTTAAAATTTTTCCTCAGAAGGTTTTGTGCCTTTCTTGGCCCGATGTTAATTTATGCCCAAGGCTTCATGGGGAAATGCCGGTTATCTTTTGCTTTGTGCTTGCTAGGCTGTACTTACTTCAGTGTGCGCCTGAGCATGTCAGCTGCCTGGCTGCTCTTTGGCCATGCTTTGAGAATGGGCTAGCTATGAAGCAGGTCAATCTAGTAGAGTGCTCTATCTCTGTTGTTGTCCACAAAATATCGTCATGTTACTAACTTCTTGAATGATACAGGTTAGGGAAAAGTTGGGATGCAGTAAAAAGAAAGTCCAGTGATAGGCTAGAGGACAGATGCAGGTGGCAGGATGGGCCTTCTGGAAAAAATTTTGACACCCAGGAGGTGCTCTGTAGGTGCTTGCCAAGTGGATGAGTGAGTAAATATACTTGCTTGAATATTTTTTTTTTAAAAAGATTTATTGATTTTATTATGTAAACAATGTTCTGCCTGCATGTACACCTAAATGCCAGAAGAGGGCACCAGATCTCATTATAGATGGTTGTAAGCCACCATGTGGTTGCTGGGAATTGAACTCAGGACCTCTGGAAGAGTAAGCACTGCTCTTAACCTCTGAGCCATCTCTCCAGCCCCCTTGCTTGAATATTTAAAACAGCAAATTGTAATCACCAAGCTCAGAAAAACAAGGCAAGATAAAGCTGAATGACTGCATAGGGAAGAGAACTATATTTTATCAGTTCTGGATTCAAGGGCATGTGTCAAGCCAGCCTTTCTTCCCAAAGCATTTCAGTTGTTCTGAGAGAAGCCTTCTATGAAGAGCTGTGGTTGGTGTAGTTAGCATAGAGGAAGGGCAGATAGGACACAGGACCTCAGGGAGAATGTCTTCTCCTAAACACAGGATTCTCAAGTCAGATGCTTCAGTGCAGCAAAATAGGTGACTGTCTTGAGAAACTTGGGATGAAAAAGGTAACTAAAATGGCTATGGCTATGGGTGTGGGTATTTAATATATATGTCTTGTGTTCTGTTTTTGGAGGTTTTGATGGGGTCATTGACTATGAAATTTGAACTTGTATTCTAGGCCGTTGTTCATGAATCTGAAGGGTTGCTGGGGTACATTTACTGTGACTTTTTCCAGCGAGCAAACAAGCCACATCAGGTAAGCCTTCCTTTACAAGCTGGCTTGTCTAGAAGTGGCCAGCAGTTTATCAGTATGAATGTGACGCTTACATGTCATTTTTATAGTTCCATCATATTTAAAGGCACCAAAGATTTTTTAAGTATGTAAATGTAAAAATAGCAGGGAATTTGAAAGTAATAAAGATCATGAGAAGAACTGCATGGATCTGTATTAACTACTTGAATTTGGTATGTGATATCAACTGAAGTAATAATGATTGGTAACATTTTACAAGCTCTTATTTTTGAAAACCAGCACATGAGCCCTTTATGTACTCACAGCTTTTAATGTTCACCCAGCCTTTTGAAGCAGGCTTTAACACTTCGTGCCAGTGAGATTATGCACTTGCTCAGGACACAGATAGAGGTCTTAGGTCTTGACCCGAAACATTCTGTCTAGAGCCCCAGCTCTCAACCCCTTTCCACGATAGACAGTTGTCTTACTTAGCACTGTCTACGTGACACGGCCTAGAAGAATCTCAATTGATTAATTGTCTTCTTCACCTGGTTCATTTGTGGCATGTCTGTGAGGGATTGTCATGATTGCTGGGCTTAGCCCATTGTGGCTGCTCTTGTCCCTAGCAAGGTTCTCCTGGGGTATGTAATAAAGCATGAGAGAGTAAGCCAGCAAGCAGTGTTACTCCATGGTTTTTCTGCTTGAATTCCTGACCTGACTTCCCTCAATGGTAGACTATGACCTGAAAGTGTAAGCCAAATAAATCTTTCCTTCCCCAAGTTGCTGGGTCTATAGAAGCTGTTCTGCTACCCATAAGCTCATGGCATGGAAAATACACAGACTTGCTTCTTTCCTTTTGTGGCACCTAGATTTGCATGCAGGTCACCTGTAGCATTTTCATGCAACTCAGTGGGAAATGGCATGACTTCAGGTTAGCTATTATAAAAGAAAAAGAAATGGTGCCTAGCATTTCATAGTAATCCAGAGACAGTTTCCAAAGCATTTGAACAGAGGTGAGCCTAGGAGATGTTCTCAGCCTGGGATTTGATAGGTAGCATGCTACAATCTGCAGATCAGGTTTATGGAGGCAAATTGCTTTCCTTAGTGATTTGGCTAGCAGAAATCAAAATGAGAACCAGAGGACATGTCAACAGCTCTGTGTCCTGGCATTTTCTTCTTTCCTTAGTTGATGGCAGTTTAAGGAGTCTCAGCCCTGGCCTCTGACAGTCAGCTGGGTTCAAATCTGAGAGACATCTCCAGCTTGGATGCAGCACTTGACCTTTTCAAGGCTTAGTTTCAGTTGTCTCTTCTGAACTGAGAGACATCTGTGTCCTTATGTCATTGTGAAGGAGGGGCAGTATGTCTGCTCCAGACTCTGCTTAGAAAGTTCCGGCCTTGGTTACCCGGAAATGAGGTTTGCGGAGTGACAGCCTTAGGGACAGCAGCGTCTCTTCTCGCTCACTGCTAACTCCTGGCGTGCAGGTCTCAGCTCCTCAGTACCTTTCTTTCTGTCACTGCACACATCAGGCATATTTTTTAAGTACCTGCATAAAATTCATAAATACCTTTTAGTGGCTTAAAAATTAAAATTTTAGAAAAAAAGAAGTAAATATACAGGATAAAAATAGAGTAAGTTAGATGTCTGATCTCATATACATCTATAGCAGTTTATTTCTAGACTAGACTCACATAATCTATAGTGTTTTATTTCTGGACTTGTTCTTTAGAATGTCTGACAGCTTTGTCTCCATATACTCTCTCCTCAAAGGATTGCCACTTTACCATTCGAGGGGGCAGACTAAAGGAAGATGGAAGCTATCAGCTCCCGGTTGTGGTTCTCATGCTGAATCTTCCTCATTCCTCCAGGGATTCCCCCACCTTATTAACTCCTGGGATGATGGAAAATCTCTTCCATGAAATGGGACATGCCATGCATTCAATGCTTGGACGGACTCGGTACCAGCACGTCACTGGTGAGGAAGGCTTGTGCTGGGAGTCTGCTCATTTATAGTGGATGGTTATTGCTTTCAAGGTCTTTCATCTCATATGACCTCATCTTGTTACTGCTGCACACAAGGCCCTTTCATGCAGTTCTCTCTCAGTGGGAGGAAGTCTCAGTTGTCAATCTTGAATTTGTGTCCACTTATATTTTATGACGTCACAGAGAGCTTACAGTTGAATGTGTAAGAGAGAATAGATATGTGTCTCCTCTGTCCCTAGCACAGTTACTTAGTGAAATGTTTCTTTTTTCTTCATTAAAATAAAACAAAATAAAATATTTAAGAGTATGTTAAAATATTTTTACTTTACCACTCCTTACAATATTGTAATTATGCTTTATGAATATTTAATGATGCCTCATTACATTCAGGATTTTATTCTTAGCTTTCTTGTCTCTTGTTTTTTTTTTTTTTTTGTTTTTGGTTTTTGGTTTTTTTTTATTGAGATAAGGTCTGTAGTAAGCCAGGCTGGCCTTGAACTAGCAGTATAACTCAGGCTGGCCTTGGACTCACTGTATAACTTAAGTTGGCCTTGAGTTCCTCACATTTTTGCCTCAGCCTTCCAGGTACTGGGATTGTAGGTGTGCACCATCATACCTGGCTGTCCTTCATCTGAAGTCCCTAACTCACTACCATGAGTGATCAACATTTGATCACCTCCTTGTATGGTGTTGGCATCCATTGCTCGTTGACTAACTCAGAACACACAGAACTTGGCAAAGATGTTTGGAAAGAGTGTGGGTGGCTTGACTGGAACAGCAGTGTCGCCCAGAGGCTCTTAGACATTTGTTACCTCAAGAAACTCTGAATTTAAAATACTGATTTTCCTTACTGAGGATTGACTTTGTTACAAAGTGTATGTAACCTAACTAAAGTCCTTTGAAAACAAATGAAGGCTAAAAGCACTTGGTAATGGAATTCCATAAATTAGATACAATGCCTTATTGGTTGTAAGAGGGTTTTAATTTGTATTTCATGTCAAACCAACATAACAGAAGGCAAGCTATGTGCAGAGGGTGTGAGCTGTCGCTTTGTAAGGTGTCAGCAGCTGTGCAAATATTTTCTTTTACTTCTGATATAAAGAAATATATAGGATTATAATAAACTTTTCTGCAAATATGTACAATAATTTTATAGAAAATATTGATTCAGTGACTTAAAGCTTATCATAGTTCATCAGAAGTACAAATAGAAGTTTTAAAACTGCATATAATACAAAAGATAAACATGTTGACTTAACTCATACCTATTTTTTTCTTCCCATTTTAGGGACCAGGTGCCCCACTGACTTTGCTGAAGTTCCGTCTATTCTGATGGAGTACTTTTCAAATGATTACCGAGTAGTCAACCAGTTTGCCAGGCATTATCAAACTGGTCAGGTAGGAATAACTAATAGAGGCTAATCATTCCTAATCCAGACTTTAAACACTGACATGATGCCTCAACTAGAAAAATCACAGACCTGACCTCATGCAACAGGTCGTAGTCAAAACATAACAGAATAACAAAATGCCACATCAAGTGGTCCCCAGTTTTATTTCTAAGTAACATGTCTGTGAAACAGTGAATTCCTACTAAGAGTTGGGTCTTATTCCTAAGCTGTTAGCTATGTATGTGCAAATATCTCCAAACTGGAAAAATGAAAAATTTTAACTAGTCCTAGTTCATAAGCATTTTGGGTAAGAGATTCTCACCCATGCTACTGTGTTGTGCATTGGGTTTTATGGCCTACTGAGTAATGTTGAACATTTTATGCTTATTTCTTCTGTTTTCTCAGACACTACCCCTTGAGCTGACACATCATATTCTCAGCACATGGTCATATGCAGAAAAGTAGCTGCCTTTTATGTGATGTCAAACAATCTATTCTTTTGCCCCACTATTAATCCCATATGGAAAGCACTGCGTCTTTCCTTTGCCCTGCTGTGCATTGGGTCAGGTGTTCAAGCTAGTCTCACTGCAAAGAGCTTTGCTTCTGGACATTCATTCTCTTTGCTTAAATTGTTTTCTTAGCCACCTATGTGTGAAGTCTTAAAATTCCTCAGTTCAGGTTTTTGTTTTTTTGTATGTGTATGTGTGATACATTATAATTTTAAACATTTCAAAATTATTATGAGAGTTATAGTTCAGTAGTTCTCTGTGAGTATAACTAATGGTATGTTGCCATTTAATGACCCAAATGTGTTGTTGTTGTTGTTGTTGTTCTGTGGTGCTGGGGATCTATCCCACAGCCTTGCATTGCACATGCTAGCCATGTTCTGCCACTGAGTGACATCTCCACCCAACTGTCCCATGTTCACTGGAAAATGCACTCTTGCCTTCTGGGTATGTTTCCGCATCATAGTGCTTTACATTGCTGTTTGCATCTCTAGACCCTAGACATTTGCCTGGAACATAGTGGGGTTGAAGAGTAAAACTTAAAGATGTTCAGTGAAGGGATTAATCAAATTAGGAGAAGACAAAGACTGAACCCCACCTTTATTTCCATCTTTCTGACTATTTTCAGGTGTATAATGTGGCCTGGTTGTCTTTTGGGAGCTTGATTCTATTTTTATTAACTCTAGAATGGTAGATGTGTTTCTAGGTAGCCAATCTGAGTAGTATTCATTATAGTCTATTTCAGTTTTTAAGATGGCAAAGTTAAAGTAACTATTGGGAAGAGTTGTTTTGGGGATTGTGTAAGCATAGTGAATGGTGTGGCTGCACATATACCTGCAAAAAGTCATGTAGGTATTCATAGCTTCATGTCAGGGTTTGGGAGTGATAGGAATTTTGTAATTGCTGCCTGTGTGAGGCCTATGGAGTAGAGCCAGGTGCCCCATACCCAGGATATCAGGGAAAGGACAGCTCAGCCTAAGGTGCAGGGAGTGGCTGAAGAGGGTAGTGAATATATGAGGTCTTGGCAAAGGCTATAGAAAGGGGTCTCTCAGTCTTTTCCATCTTGTTAACACTTATTAAGGGCATCTTAAGGATGTGAAGCCCTCAGGCAGAGGGTTCTTACTGAGTTTATGGTTCATGCCAATCTCCAGCAAAAGGTAGGTATTGTCCCAAGGCTTCAGTTCTTGAGGCCAAGATAAGATAGGCTGTTTTGGCTAGTAGGAAAAGCCACTAAGAGGCCTGGAAAGTCCTCGAAGGGGCTTTGGGGTTAGCAGAAGTGGCCAGAGAATAGAGGAGAAGGGGGAGAGAGGAACTAGTCGCGGAGAGGGCTGTGGTGAAGGGCTCAGGTAAGCAGGAGGAAGTAATGAAAGTTAGCAGGAGAATGATGTCATCTAATCGTCACTTTTCAGTGTCCCTGGCTTCAAGAGGAGACAGGTGGGGATGATTGGGCGGGAGTCTGAGGTCAGCAGTTGGCTCAGTGAGTCAGCTTGCAGAGTGCTGAGGAATAGGCTGGAACCCTTGCACATCTGAGGGCATTTTTTATAAGCTGCGTCTTCTGGCCTACCCATGCTTCTGTTTGTGCATTCTCTTCTCCACACGTACCTCCCCTAGCGCAGCCCCTGCAGAGCGTTTCCCATCACTGTGTGTATTAGACTTTGCTGCTCCAGTTCCTGGGTACCTGCTGCTCTTGACCACTGACTCCCACACAGCTCTGCTCCACTTGCCAGCTTCCCTGGCCGCCACCTTTGAAGGTGGCCTGGTTCAGCCCCCAGCACTGAGGGATTGAAGGGCTGCAGGCAGGCAGTAAGGGTGAGCGGGACCACTGCTTGCTGGCTATAGGTTTGGATTTACTAGAAGGAAAAGCCCCAAAAGGTCTGGAAAATCTTCACAAGGGCTCGTGGGAGTATCAGAAATAGCCAGAGAATGGAGAAGGGGGAGAAAGGAGCTAGTCAGGGAGACAGCTTTAGAAAATGGGGTAAAGATGAGCGCTCTGTGTTACAGAGCTCTGTAAGGCTCAAGTCAGAAAGAGAAACGGCCAGGCTCTTCTTTGGATCTTGCTCTCTCTCTCTCTCTCTCTCTCTCTCTCTCTCTGTCTGTCTCTGTGTGTGTGTGTGTGTGTGTGAAGGTTGGGGGAGAAATCTTGGTCTAAATTCATCATTGATATTAATGTCAGTTTTAAAAAATGACCATCCATGTAAAGAACAGGCAAAGGAATGGAGACAGGACAGAGCCACTGCATGGAGTGTGGAAGAATATCCAGTAGAGGAGTTTCCTCAGCAACAAAAGCCCTTTGAAGAGTTAAGTATGGTGTAATTCCAGCACTTGGGAGGTGGAGTCAGGGGTATTAGGCCTTTAAGGCCAGCTGAGAGAGACTATCTTAAAAAACAAAGCCCTCTTAAAAAAGATAGTTGAAAAACAAAACAAACCCCAACAATAATAGGCCCCAAGTGCACTTTAAGACATGCTTCAGGGAAGCATTAAGCTGCTTTGAATTAATTTCACACCCAGACTCAGAAGTCATGTCCAGTGCCCTTCAGGACTTGCAGACACAGTCTGAGGAATTTGAAATAATTTCGTGATTTCATGGAGAACACAAAGCATGCCCACAGGCAAGAGACAAATAAATGCTCTTAGATTTTCAGAGGACTCGCCTCTTCTTGTTCTAATTAAGACACCTAGTGGCTTGATCTCTCCCTGCTCCCTTCAATTTAAGGGTGGTTCTGGCCTTAGGAATATGGAGATAATTACTAAAATCTAAGTCTTTATAAATAAATGACAGGTAGGCTCAGGGCAGTGTCTTCATGTTTAATTTCCTGTCCAGTTGCTTTCAGGGAAGGATTTATCCCGCTGCCTTGAGGCATATTCTAGAAAGCTTACAGAGTCCATGACAATCTGTCAAGATTTACTAACACTGGCTATAGCAGAGTGCAGCCAGTGATTTTCTTAAATTGGAAGAATTAGAAGTTGGCTTTTATGATTCACATGTATACAGGTCAAGTGACTGTGTCCCCTCAAACTCATCACCTCTTGGACCACATTTAAGGACCTGTGGTACTGAAAGCCTATCTGTCATCTTGACCCTCTCCTCTCTGCTTCTTGGTTCCAGCCTTTGATACTTTTCAGTTTGAATGAGTGTAGATTCACCTATAGGCAGCTCATGCTTCTGGAGGCATGTTCTTTACCTGTTCTAAACCTTTCGAAAAGACAGCATTCCTTGCTCTAAAATTGCAGCCTTTTGTTGTTTACCCATTTGTATTTAATAACAGATTGTGTCTTCCCTATCCCAAATCTCTCATAAAAACCTCAGGCAGTCTTCATAATTACTGAGTTCTTAGCATTAAGAAGATAGTCTTAGCCTCTACGCCTAGCATTAAAAATGTTAAGCATCTCCAGGCTTGATAGCTGACCTTTGACCTGATCCCAAAATATCTCCCTAGGAAGTGAGGTATGCCCAGAATTTTCTTCTTTTTTTTTTCTTTCTTTGCCCTTGTTTACTGATTCCTAAATGGCAGAATCACTCTTTTTCCCCCCTCTCTCACTGCCCTTGGTTACTGATTCCTAAATGGCAGAATCACTCTGTTCCAGCTCAGGGATTGTTATCTTTTCATATCAGACTTTAGGTAAAAATGTTTAAATGAGCCCAAGAATAGGGTAGTGGGTAGAGTTAAAGTTAGGGTTTCCTTTGTTCTAAGGTTCTGTCCCTACTCTCCTTTTTCAGAAAAGATTTGTAACCAGATTTTTAATAGATTTTTAACTCTGAGTTGAGGTAGCCAAGCTCCTAGGTAGACCAGATAGCTTCTGTACACTGCCCATGTACAGTAGTATCCGCCTCTGTCTCCAGTTCTTTTAGTTTGACATTCAAACAGCCATACTTGGAGCAGGGTGTTTCCCTTTCTCCGGGGACCTGGCACCTAAGGGACAGTCAGTGTAGTATGCTCTGTCGTATCTTTAATCGTCATGGTACCAGTTCAACATGGTCTCTGCTACTGTGGTTTTAAGATAAGCTTCGTATCAGAGGACCAGTTCTCCTTAATTTGCTTCTCAAAAATGTTGTCTATTCTCGGGCCCTTGTGTGCCTTCCTAGGCATGGTAGAGTCAAGTTACCTACTTTTTAGGAAAGTATAAGAATTCAGCATTTCCATGTGCACACCAGCATATCTGTGCATGTGTTGTGTCTGTATCACATACCCGTGTCAGGACTGAGGCTTCGGATTCACGACCACAGCAGAGCCTCTGCTTGCCAGCTTCACCTTTCATGCTGCTGCTCTCTCAGAGACCTTGCACAAGTCACTGTCCGGGTGGACTGTGACAGGCCTCTTCCTCAGCTGCTCCTGCTGAGAGTGTGTTCTCTCTTTCTAGCCCACACACTGCTGTTCTCTCAGAGACCTGCACAAGTCACTGTCCCTGTGGACTGTGACAGGCCTCTTCCTCAGCTACTCCTGCTGAGAGTGTGTTCTCTCTTTCTAGCCCACATATCTTGTGTCGTTCTTCTTTTTGAGTGGAAGCTGTATGCGAATATGACTTGCTTTGAACCTGATTGATGCTTTGTTTGCTTGTTTTTCTTCATCCTAGATTTTAAATGAATGTTTCTACTATTTTATCATTAAGGAAGTTGCTCTTACGGGTTTGATAAAGATGCCAGGAAAAGCAAATTTCTTCCTAGTTTTAGCTTACAGAGTTTTGTTTATTATTATTATTTTTTAATCATTAATAATTGCCATGTTCTAACATTTTTTTCCATCTTTTGAGGAATTGATTAGTGAGTATGTGTTAAGAACTATCAGTAAGACACCTTTAAATTCTAGGACTAAATAACCTTGGCCCTGAATTATTATTTTTTAAACAAAGAGCTGACTTGTTGCTCCTTTGTAAGTAGAGGAAATTTGGGGTTGTGAGTGAGGTATGCTAATGACTTTTGTTTCGCTGGTATTGAGTAGAGGCCTGTTGGAGTATCTGTTTACTTTTTTTGGGTTCTTATATCTACCACTTTTCTCCACCCCAATCCCTTCCAACACCCCAACACCAGGTAGGAGAGACAAAAGGTTAGTGGGGAGACAGGGCATTGAGATCTTTTTAGACTACTTGCTGTTGATTAGAGGTGTTAAGTTCCT
Source organism: Pachyuromys duprasi (assembly GCA_028658305.1). Classification (NCBI taxonomy): domain Eukaryota; kingdom Metazoa; phylum Chordata; class Mammalia; order Rodentia; family Muridae; genus Pachyuromys; species Pachyuromys duprasi. The sequence goes on along the minus strand of CM053745.1, from coordinate 3,240,782 downwards.
TGGGCAAGTCCAATCTTCGTCTTGTCCAGATATCTCCAATTTCTTCTTGTCTCTTTTTCTCAACCACTTGACAAACCAGCGACAGCAGCGGCAACAGGAAGCACCACCAGGAAAAACAATCATGTCTTCCTCAGAGTGGCCCTCTCTGGACTGTTTATTCTGTCTTCAGAGCCCCCAGAATTACACTCCCTGCAAGCTGGCTAAATGCCCCTGCTAGTGCAGGGGACAGTCATAGGTAAGGTCAGCGGATAAACTTAAACAGCCCCGTATCTCATACCTGGGCTCAAAACAAAAACATTCACACAGCGTAACTGGGTTTTTTTTAAAGAAACCAAACCTCTCACTACAGAGGCCATTTTATGAAATGAGCTGGTGAGCTATCATGTTCTTTCTTTTTCTGTTCTTTACAACTTTAAAAAAAAATAAAACTATAATCATCTGTTTCATAAAGCTCTGTCAAAGTTCATTTCTAAAGCCATTTATGACTTTTCTCTGTGGGAATATTTTTAGTGAGTGGTTCTTTAGTAGTCATTGGCCTCCTTCAACTGGACTTTTCTTCTTAATAAGCTTTGCTAAGTTGTAATTTTCTAGAAATTTAACCCAAGTTCTTAAGTTTATTGGCATAGTTATTTATAGTATTCTTTTATCTTTCATTTTAAACTTCATCTGTAATTATATTCCTTTACACTCAATATTGGTTTTCTTGTTTTTTTCCTTTACTAATCTTGGCAGGTGTTTGTTTTATTAGTATTTTCAGAAAGCAAATGCTGAGTCTTCTGTTTGGTTTGGCTTCACTGTTATTTTTTACTTTGTTATTATTCATTTCTTCCTTTCCTGTTTCCTTCACTTTCCTGATTTCATTTTCTTTTTATCTATCTGTCCATCCATCCGTCCATCCATCTATCTATTTATCTAAAACGGGGTCTCATTACATAGCTTACATTGGTCTTTGAACCCATATATGGGCCAGTCTGGCTTTGAACTCAATGAGATCTACCTCCCTCTGTCTCCCAAGTGCTGAGATTAAAGGCATGTGCCATCATGCTCAGCTTCCCTGATATTTTGAGGTGATATTTAGCTAATTGTTTAAACTTATGTAATATTCACATTTAGATTTGAGTGTCATCTGCTAAAAATTTCATGATGCATTGCTTAAGGTAGATTCTATAGATTTAGTATAAAATAGTTATGTTAATTTCTTTTGTGATTTTGCTTTTGACCTTTTAGAAATGTAGATAAATTTTGCTTTGTTTCCTTTTGTTCCTTTTGTTCGTTCGCGGCACAGTCTCCTGGAAGTCAACATTTAGTCCCAGGTAGCTTTGAACTCATGACTCTCTTCCTGCCAGCCTTGTGAATGTTAACGTACACTCTTGTGTGCACAACCAGGCCTAGCAGTCTAAAGTCAGAAGACGTTCCTCTCGTTCTCCTCATCTTAGCTGCTTTTGTGGGTTGCCTGGTACTGATTCTTTGTAGTTTATTGGGATTCACTTTTGCTAATAGGCCATCTGTGTGAGAGCAGATTATGTGTTTTGTAAGTGTTATATCTGGGATTTTCTCTACTTCTGTTGAGTTTTAATTCTATTGTTTAGATCTTTGATGGACAGCTAACTTCTTTCCCAACAAAAATTGAAGTGTAAGTCTTGCATGGGGATGTAGGTGGGTTGTGTGCCCTGGGTTTTCTATACTTTTGCTGTTTGTATTTGAATACTATTTTGTTAATGTATAAAAGCACCATTCATCAGATTTGTCATGCTCAATTTTTTAAAAACAAACATATAGAAATTGAAAATTAATGGAATTAAACCTTCAAATATTGTTAGTCAAATTTAATAGTGTATGTATACTGTAAATCATGGTGATAAAATAGATTACATTTTAGAAAAATACAAAGGACCTTGTTGCATATGAAAATATGTATGTGTATTATTATTATTTACTGTTTCTAGGTAGGGAGGCTGGAGCAGGGTCAGGTCTTTCCTCAGATGCTGTCACGCCATTGGTCTTTACTTTCTTTGATAAGTTCATAAAGTTCGATAATTATCATCCTTATAATTCATATTTAGACTAAAGCTTTAGTCCATTATCATCACAGCAGGGAACATGGCATCATGCAGGCAGACATGGTGCTGGAGAAGGAGCTGAGAGTTCTGCACTTTGATTCACAGACAGCTAAAGGAGACCAAGTGCCACATTGGGCATAGCTTGAGCGTAGAAGACCTCAAAGCCTGCTCCCACAGTGACACACTTCCTCCAACAAAACCATACATACTCTAACTCCTCCGTACCTCCTAATAGAGCCACTCCCCATGGGCCAAACATTCAAACACATGAGTCCCTTCCTATTCAAGCTACCACAAATACTCTTGGGGAATAGGTATAGGCCTGTAGCAAGTCTTTGCTCCTGAAGCCAGGATGTCTGGGAATCTCCAGCAAAGGGACTAGAGTGAATCTGCTGATGAACTGAACTTGCTCTGGCTGCCATTTCTTCTATCCTGGATGGAGTGGCCACTCAGAGTCTGAAAGTCAGTGAGTGAGCACCACCAGGTCAAGGCCAGGATCAGGAACAGAGCTCCCTGGATTCTACCACTATGCAGTTGAAAGGGTGGGTGAAAGGTTAGGTCACATGTAGCAACCTAACCCACTTAAAAATATTTTTATTTAAGTTTTGAAAGTTTAATATACGCATGCAATGCATTTTGGTCATATTCACACACTCTTCTCTCCCAACTCCTCTCTCGGGTCCATCCCCCAAACACAAGTCATTTTGGAGGGTCACATGATGTACTGTCTGTGAAACATTTAGAATTGAAAACTGTATTACATTTAAACATTTGGTGTGTGCACAAATACGTGCTTGTGCAGAGGTTGGAGGACAGCCTGCAGGAGTCCGTTCTCTCCTTCCACTGTGCTCCCAGGGATCAAGTTCAGGTTATCAGATTTGGCAGCAGGTGCTTTTATTTGCATAGCCATTTTGCTGGTCCCTAGACTTTAACTTTTTACTATTTTTTTGTCTTTTCTTTTGGCTTTCTAAAAGAAGTGGGTAAGGTATTCCTTATCTCAGATAAAATATGTGCCAAGTAGAAATTTATGGTTGTTGATCTGGAATGTTGGAATTACATGTTTTGAAGATCAGAATTTTCTGGGTGGTTAGAAATTAAAATGCTTTAAATACTGTAGATTTTTAGTTTTAAAACAAACTTAGAGAGTTCTGGCCAGCTGTACTTTAGTTAAACACATTCCTATTTCTGCACGTTCGTGAAGTGTGCTGAGTTTTCTAAGATAAACCACTTCACAGCTTGTACTCTGTGTAGGCCAAGTTTTGCTGTCAGACCTGTTCATCTGTCCTGATGAGGAGCCTTTAGCCTTTAGACCTTGCTGGAGTCTTCCAGGAGGGCATCCAGTCATCTCATGGTGCTCTGGGAGAGTCCCGCTTTCTTGCCTAATGGGTTGCTTAGAGATAAGTTTATTGTAAAAAAGTGTAGAATTAGGAGAAAAATGTTTTTATGTGCCTACATACCTTCAATTCTGACCTCATTTTCCTACTGACATTTTTCCATACTCTCCCTTTGCCAACCATTAATTATATGCTCCTTGTGTACTTGAATGCATACTGGCAATCAGTGTGTTTTATATCTCCTCTACTGACACTTTGGGAGAGAACTTGTTGAGACAGTAATTAAAAACAAAACTTTGCATGGGAGTAACTTTGTTACTGGGTAGCAGGATGTTTTGATTGTGTATTTTGAAATGGCATAGCTGTCACTTGCTCCATACCTTCACCCTCATAAGATGCAGTTAGCTGGATTATTGTATTGGAGGGCAGAAGATGATGTTTTATCTGATAATATAAAGAAAAAAGTACACTCCTTTAAAAAGACCTACCAAGGGCTGGAGGGATGGCTCAGAGGTTGAGAGCACTGGCTGTTCTTCCAAAGGTCCTGAGTTCAATTCCTAGCAACCATGTGGTGGGTCACAACCATCTGTAATGCGGTCTGGTTCACTCTTCTGGCATGTAGGTAGAACACTGTATAAATAATAAATAAATAAATTAATTAAAAAAATCCATCAAGGCAACCTTTCTTCAGAGGGTCCAATGCTAATGGAATTTTACAGGAGGAGAAGATTCTGCTCACATCATCTCCAAATACAGGAGGACATGGGCTTGTAAATGGCAGAGGGCCAGGTTGGGGAGTTTGGTAGATAAACTATTGCTAAGTAGGAACTGTTAGGGAATATTCTAGTTAATCAGACTTACAGAATGTTGGATGAAGATGGTCAGGCACCACTTGAGGAATGGAGCTGATGAGGTGTTGAGGATCCAGTTTTGAGAATGGAGGAATCTGGTCAAATTGTCTGCTGTGATTTGGAAATGTGTCCCAAAAAAATGTGTTTGTTTGCTGGAGGTTTGGTCCCCAGTATAGCAGTGTTGGGGTGATGGAACCTTCACACCCTAGAAGAAATGACTGTGGTTCCTGAGAGACCGTGATTAAGTCCTGTGGCAGGTTGTTATAAGAAGTCAGGCCTTGACTTCTTCTGCGCTTTGCCTTCGTGTGCTCTCTTCTGCCCGACTCTCCATGTGATGTCTTCTGCCTTTCTCTCTATGTCATCTCTTCTGCCTTTCTCTTATGTGATCTCTTCTGTCCTTCGCGCCATGTGATCTCTGCTGCACATGTTCCCACCATCTGTCAGTGTCTGCCAGGAGGCTGTCACTATTAGGATCACCTAGTCTTGAACTGCTACTTTAGAAAAGTTTGATCCTAGCAAATTTGCTTCTTTATAAAACACCCAGCCTCAGTGACCTTTTTGAAGCAACAAAAAACAGTAAATATGTTAAGTGAGATTCTTTTAAAAGTGGACAATGCCTAAATTGACATGGAAACCTAAATTCAGACAGAGCTTGAGCTGAGAACAATTGTTGTCCTTCCCTAGCTGACCACAGTAGTACCTTATACTAGCAGTTTATTGAATAAATGGATGAAGAGTTGGCTGGTATCTTTAGCATAGTTTTTTTTGCATTTTATAATTTTCTTTGAAGTATTTAAAGTAATTGACATAGTGCTCATGCATTTATGGAACAGTGGCATTAGTCAAACATGCAGAAGTTAATAAATGAGCTTAAAGGGATGAAGTTTGCATGTGAGTATTGCTGTGGGTAGTACAGTTGAATACTTAGAGGCCAGATGCCTACATTCCACAGGAAATTGGGGTTAAACCCTGTGCTTAATCCTTGAACCTAAAGGAACTGTAATAATAAAAACTGTCTGTTTAGTTTTTCAGTAGCTTTTTTTTTTTTTTTAATACCAAGATGGGCTAAAGTTCTTAGAGAGCTGAGATTTCTCTCTGTTTTCTTTCTGACTGACTACTGTATCAGTCAAGGGAAGGGCAGGCTGTCAACAGATAGTTGTACAGTGAACTATCCCTTAGCTAAAGCCATGGAGTCTGGCCTGTGGTGCTTATGTGTACTGTCTTGTCATACATGCTGAAGCATTGCAGGAATCTTCATGCATGCCTTTAATAATTTGAACCCCTGATCCTCTCTCCAGCCTTGTTGCCTTCCTGTCAGTAATGCATTACTTATGAAACACAGACCTGTTAGGTGTTTTTCACCCTCTAACTATGTAGGAAGCTTGGCTGGTGTCACTGCAGGAAGAGCCCACTAAGTTTCCAGCTCTTTCTGAGCCCCAGAACCTTGTAGTGTCTTGAGTCTAAGTGTGCAGACCAGCCCTCCATGGCAGAGTACAATGACAGTGTTGACTGCTACATCAGACAAGAGAGGCCAAATAACATTCCAGCTGAGAGGAAAGCCAGCTGTGACATAGCTGCCAGAATTGACTCTGTGTGTGTGCATGCAGGCATTTCATGAGCCACGTTTCCTTGGCCTCTACCAGGAACCATAAAACCGTAGGGAGCATAAATCGCAGCAGCCTCCCCTTTCTCTGCACCTGTGTGCTAAAGCCGACATACTCAGTTTTTGAAAATGCTACTTGTTTCTTGTAAAGGGCTTTGGCTTGTCTAGTTTGGTTTATTTTAGGCTTGTGAGCATACATGCTCGCGTGTGTATGAAGCTATTGTAAAAGGGTATTTTCCTCTGCTTTGTTCAGAGCAAGTTCATTATTGATACATAGAAAATCTGCTGCGCCCCCTCCCCCGTGTATGCATGTGGCCCCTTTCCCTGCTTGGTATATGCATGTAACATTCCTTTCTTCCTCTGGTTGTGCGTGTGTCTCTCTATGTGAGAGTGCATATGTGTGTAGAGGAAAGGGGTTGTTGTGTGGTGTGTTCCACTGTTATCTACCTTAGTTTTTGAGATCAGTCTTTTCACTGATTGGCCAAACTGGGATTATAGGTATGTGCTGGTATTATATGGCTGTTGGAGATCTGAACTCAGGTTGTCATGTTTATGTGGCAAGCAATGTACCCTCTCAGCCATGTACAAAAGCTGCTGATTCCTGTGTGTTGGTATCCATGTTGCTACATGGCTAAAAGTGTTTATCAAGTCTAAGAATTTTTGTCCTTTGCAAATAGGGATGATTTCACTTTTTTTCCTGGTTCTTTCTCTTCTTATATGTTCTAGCTAAGACTTTGATAATTATATTGAGTGAGCACTGAGAGCGGACGCCCTGTTTCCTGGTTTTAGAGTCAGTGCCTCTCAGTTCCCCCTGTTTGGTATGTTTGCTACAGATTGAAATTTGTTGCTTCTATTCCTACGTTTTTTAGGACTTTTATCATAAAGGGATGTAACATTTTGTCCAAGGCATTTTCTGCATCTGTTTGGATGATCATGTGATTTTTGTGTTTATATGTGATTTGCACATGTTGAACTAGCCTTACATCTATGGAATGAGACAAACTTGACCATGGTGTATGATCTTCCTAACGTACTCTTATATTCAGTTTTCAGGAATCTCCTGGGAGTTTTTATGTCTGTGTTTATTGGGAGAATTGGTCTATGTATTGTCTTTTTAGTCTCCATTTCTCTAATTTCTTATCTTCATGGTTTCATGCTACCCATTGCTTTTGAGTTTTGCTTGTTCTTCCTATTTTCTAAGACCTTGATGTATGCATGATTAGGGTATTTGAAATCTTTTTTTTTAAGTTAAGTGCTCACAGCTAAGAACTTTCCTTTTAGAAATGACTTAGTTGATCGCAAAGGCTCTGGTAAGTTGTGCTTTCATTTTCATTTGACTATAGAAACTATTTAAATTCTTCAATGACAGTGATCATTTAAGAGAGTGCAGTTCTGACTCCTCAGGCACTTTTGTGTTTTTTCTTTTTTTTTTTTTAACTATTGGTTTCTGATTTTATTCTACTATGCTATGAAAAGATACACAAAATTATTTGATTCTTTTATATTACTAAGACTTGCTTTCTGACCTAGAGAGGGTTTTTGTTTGTTTGTTTGTTTTAAAGAGGGGGTTTGAGGTGCTGCTAAGAATTGCATTTTGTATCTGTTGGGTGGACTGTTCTGTAGATAGCCATGAACTCTATCTGACTCCACTGCTTCCATGTTAACCTTTCAGTTACATGGCCTTGCTGAAGATTAGAGTGGGTCTTGAATTCACCTCCAATTGCAATATCAGAGACCCTCTGGCATTTAATCTCTGTGGCTGTTATGTTTTATGAAATAAGAGCCCCAATATCCAGTGTATGGATATTTGCGACTGCTAGAGCTTCTTGATGAATTATTCCACTAATTAATTTGTAGTTACCTTTATCTCTTCTAGTTTTAGTATGAATTCTACTTTGTTAGATAGAAGAATAACCATGCCAGCTTGTTTCTGCCTTCTGTTTTCGACATTTGACTCTCAGTCTGTGGATGTTTTTGCTTTTGAGGTATATTTCTTAAAGACAGAACCACTTGGATCTTGTCTTCCTCCCCTTTATATAATATTTCCCTAAATATTCTGCAATGTTGGCTTCTTCGTTTACTGTGAGTTGCCTTCCTTTTTTCTTGTTTTGAAATGTCCTTTTCTCTCTCTTCTTCCTTCCTCCCTCCTTCCCCTTTCCTTCCTTCCTTCCTTCCTTCCTTCCTTCCTTCCTTCCTTCCTTCCTTCCTTCCTTCCTTCCTTCCTTCCTTCCTTCCTTCC
>CM053745.1:3187581-3232595 GCA_028658305.1 Pachyuromys duprasi | reverse complement strand
CTCAGGACCTGTAGAAGAGCTGAGCCATCTCTCCAGTCCTCTCTGTCTGTTTCCTTTTTTTTTTTTTTAATTTTTACTTTTTTCTTCACAATTTATTAATTACATATACTGATTGAAGCCCCGTCCCTCAACTTTCCCAGTCTCACCCTCCCCCCCTCTTCCCCTCATCTCCTTTCCCTAGTCCACTGAAAGGGGGAGTTCTCCACTATTGCCATCTGCCCAGAGCTTGTTAAGTTTCATCAGGACTGCCTGGGTCCTCTTCCTCTGTGGCCTGGCAAGGCTACGTCATCAGAGGTGAGGGTTCAGAGAGCAGTTAACTGAGTTTATGATAGGGGCAGCCTCTGATCCCCCCCCTCAAAGATCAACATGGAGACTGAGCTGCCAATCAGCCACATCTGAGCAGGGGATCTAGATCCTCTCCATGCATGCTCCTCTATTGATGCATCAGTGTTTGTAGGACACGCTGGGCTCAGATCTAGGGGAAGAGGGAGGGAGGGGGCTTCAAACAGAATATATAATGAATAAATTGTGAAGAAAAAATAATAAATTTTTTTAAAAAAAGAAAAAAAAAAGAACCACTGTTTCATTGGAAAGTCGAGCATTATTTGAATGGGCCTGTTGTTAAATGTTACTTGCTCTTTTTTCCTTGCAACTTTTGCTATTCTTTCTTTGTTCTGTATGTTTAGTATTTTGATTATTATGCCTCCTGGGGGGAGGAGTTCTTTTCTGGTGTCCCCATTTGGTGTTCTATGCTTCTTGTACAAAGAGAACAATTAAAGGAATCAACAAAACCAAGAACTGGTTCTTTGAGAAAATCAACAAGCTAGATAAACCCTTAGCCAAACTAACTAAATCAACAAAATCAGAAATGAAAAGGTAGACATAACAACAGACACTAAGGAAATCCAAAGAATAATTAGGTCTTACTTCAAAAGTCTATACGCCACAAAATTTGAAGATCTAAGTGAAATGGACAGTTTACTATCAAGATTCTACTTACCAAAGTTGAATCATGATCAGGTAAACAAATTAAATAGTTCCATATCCCCTAAGGAAATATAAGCAGTCATCAAAAGCCTCCCATCCAAAAAAAGTCTAGGGCCAGATGGTTTCAGCACAGAATTCTACCAGACCATTGAAGAACTAACACCAGTATTCTTCAAACTATTCCCAAAACAGAAACAAAAGGAACACTACCAAATTCCTTCTATAAAGCCACAGTCACCTTGATATCTAAACCTCACAAAGACCCAACAGAGAGAATTTCAGGCCAGTCTCCCTTATGAACATTGATGCAAAAATCCTCAACAAAATACTCGCACACCAAATCCAAGAACACATCAAAGATATCATCCACTAAGATCAAATAGGCTTTATCCCAGATATGCAGAGGTGGTTCAATATACAGAAATCCACTATATATACAAACCGAAATGAAAAAAAAAAAAACCTCATGATCATCTCCTTCATCAAATGCTGAAAAAGCATTTGATAAAATCCAACATTCTTTCATATTTAAAGTCCTGGAGAGATCAGGGAGACAAGGCACTTACTTAAACACAGCAAGCCTATAGCCAACATCAAACCAAATGGAGAGAAACTTAAATCAATCCCACTGAAGTCAGCAACAAGACAAGGCTGCCCATTCTCTCCATATCTCTTCAACATAGTTCTTGACGTCCTTGCTAGAGCAATTAGACAATTAAAGGAAATCAAGGGGATTCAGTTCGGAAAGGAAGAAGTCAAAGTATCACTATTTGCAGATGATATGATAGTATACCTGAGTGACCCCAAAATTTCTACCGGGGAACTCCTACAGGTGATAAACACCTTCAGCAAAGTGCCTGAGTACAAAATTAACTTAAAAAAAAGATCAGTAGCCCTCCTGTATACAAAAGACAAGTGAGCTGAGAAAGAAATTAGGCAAACAACACCCTTCACAATAGCCACAAAAGACATATAGTATCTTGGTGTAACTCTAACCGAGCAAGTCGAAGACTTGTATGAAAAGAACTTCAAGTCTCTGAAGAAAGAAATTCAAGAAGATATCAGAAGATGGAAAGATCTCCCATACTCATGGCTTGGCAGGATTAACATAGTAAAAAAGGCCATCTTACCAATAGCAATCTACAGATTTAATGCAGTTCCCATCAAATTACCAACACAATTCTTTACAGACCTTGAAAGAAAGATTCTCAATTTCATATGGAATAACAGGAAACCTAGGATAGCTAAAACAGTCCTGTACAATAAAAGGTCTTCTGGAGGGGTCTCCATCCCTGATCTCAAGCTGCACTGTAGTGCAACAGTAATAAAATCTGCATGGTTCTGGCATAGAAACAGACTGGTGGATCAGTGGGATCTAATAGAAGACCCTGAAATAAACCCACACATTTATGGACACCTGATTTTTGACAAAACCATACAATGGAAAAAAAGAAAGCATCTTCAACAAATGATGCTGGTCTAATTGGAATTCCACATGTAAAAAAATGCAAACAGACCCACATCTTATCACCCCACACAAAGTTAAAATCCAAGTGGATCAAAGATCTCAACATAAAATGAGACACACTAAATCTGTTGGAAGAAGAAGCAGGGGAGAGACTTGAACTCATTGGCACAGGAGACAGTTTCCTGAACAGAACACCAACAGGTCAGGCTCTAAGATCTACAATTAATAAATGAGACCTCGTGAAACTGAAAAGCATCTGTAAAGCAAAGGACACTGTCAACAGAACAAATTGACAGCCTACAGACTGGGAAAAGTTCTTCACCAACCTTACATTCGATAGAGGGCTAATATTCAGAATATATAAAGAACTCAAGAAATTAGACACCAACAAACCAAATAATCCAATTTAAAAAAAATGGAATACAGAGCTAAACAGAATTCTCAACAGAGGCATATTGAATGGTGGAGAAACACTTAAAGAAATGTCCCAACATCTTTACTCATCAAGGAGATGCAAATCAAAACAACTCTTGAGATTCTATCTTACCCCTGTCAGAATGGCTAAGATCAAAAACACAAGGGACAACACATGCTGGAGAGGGTGTGGAGAAAGAGGAACCATCCTCCATTGCTGGTGGGAATGTAAACTTGTACAGCCACTTTGGAAATCAATCTGGCGCTCTCTCAGAAAATTTGGAATAGCACTGCTTCAGGACCCAGCTATGCCACTTCTGGGCATATACCCAAAAGATGCTCGACCATTCAATAAAGACATTTGCTCAACTATGTTCCTAGCAGTTTTATGTGTAATAGCCAGAATCTGGAAACAACCTTGATATCCCTCAATGGAGGAATGAATACTGAAAATGTGATACATCTACACAATTCATCTATGAAAAACAAGGAAATCATGAAATTTACAGACAAATGGGTGAAACTAGAAGAAATCATCTTGAGTGAGGTAACCCAGAAACAGACAGGCATAGTATACACTCATTAATAAGCAGATACTAGTCGTATAATATACAACTGCCATCTCTGTCTATTTTCAAAGGGAACTTTGCTAGATGCTGCAGCTTCAGCTGGAAGCAGCTCACTTAGTGCTCACATTACGTCTTTGCATGCTTCCTGGACCTTAGAGTGCCGCTATGAAAGCTCATGCTTTTCTGATGAGTTTGCTTTGTGGTGAGTCAGTACTTTCCCCTTACAGCCTTCAATGCTGTTCCTTTTCACTTTTAACACTTTGGCAGTACTGTTTTGTGGAGAAGTTCTTCTCTTGTGTGAGCTTTCTATCATCTCATTCAGTAGGTATTGTGTGCCTTTATATCTCAGGGCCGAGATCCTATGCATTCTTGGGTGCTGTCTTAATTATATTCCAAAGGCCTAGGATGTTCCTGTCACTCTTGCTCTGTTTTCCCTGCTCACACTTTATTTTATTTAAGTGGAGTATTTTCTTGATCTTGTCCTCTACTCCTGATACTTTCTTTTGCTTAGTTGAGTCTATGGCAGTACTTTCTGCTATTACTTATTTGAATCTTTTCTTTCTTTCCTTCTTTTTTATTTCTGAGGGGTTTTGTTTATTTGATATTTTTCCTTCAAAATCTGTTTCCTTGTTGAATATTTCTTTGTTTCCAACTTTTTCATCCGTATTGCTGATTCTATCATGCATTTGACTGACTTTTTTTTTTGTCTATATTGCTGACTTAAATTGAATTCATCTGTTTGCTTGGATCCTTTTTCAGGTCTCTGGTGATTTTTACTTAGGAACTTTTGAAATCTCCACTCAGCATTTAACCTCCTGAGTATCTTATCTTTGAATAGAGTCACTGAGGAGTTTGGCTCTTCTAAAGCAGTTAATGCTGCCTTGCTTCTGTCATGTTTTTATATTCCTGTGTTGTGCATTCTACATCTGATGGTTCGACTGTCTTCTAGTTTTATTTGGGGATCTTCTTATTGACCAATCAACTCAAAAGGGCTGAATCCCCAGAACCATTCAGACGGGAGAGAACAACCACAGCAGAGGTATCTGCATGGGCAGAAGGCTTGTCTTTGTACTTAGTCACCCTGCTGGATGTTGACACCTGGGAGTGACCCACTGGATGGCTGACCACAGGCTGAGGGGCTGTTAAACTCAGTGTTAATCTCAGTTCTGAGCATGAGTTGCTTATTTACTTTCCTGTCACTTAAGAGGGATAGGACTTATTTTGGCCTGGAGTCCCATCATGTCAGGGACGACACAGCAGCAGAGCAGGAAGCTGGTTGGTTGCATCACATCTGCACTCAGGAAGCAGAGAATGATGAACTGCAAGGGGGGCTGGGATCTAAAGGCTCAGGCTTGCCAGGGGTGATCCACTCAGGTTCCACTCACCTTCTGAAAGCTGCCCAGACAGTGTCACCAGCTGGAGGAACGAGCTTTTCACATTCTACATCTCCTGACTTTCTCTACCACAGTCTTTATGAATTCCCAAAGCTCTCTCTTTTTTTCATAATGGTTGTAGTCAATTCTTCCTTACTCTGGATCTTCTCCTTAACAGGGTTGCAGGAAAGGCAGCTCTACCCAGAAGTCTGTTTGGCTTCTCTAATGGGAAAGTGGAAAGAGAAGAAAAGGCCGAATGCTTGTGTCTGAGTTGTTTCTGCTGTAGTTTTCACTTCAGTGAATCACTAGGGGTATTTGTTCCATCAGCAGAACCTTTCAGAGTCTTGTGTGGCAGGTTCTGCTTTGTGGATATGGATAGTAGCAGCTATGAATGAGCCCACACTGCAATAGTTAAACTGCCCACTCATCTGCCTCTGGCTTTTTAGATGAAGTGTTTCTCTGTAGAAGGGATTTTAGCTTTCTTCAGTAAATATCATAATAATTATTTTAAAGACTGAGCAAAGTACTTACTTCAGTTACATTATTCCATTTTTTTTCCCCCAAGAGTGTAAGTGTCATAGGATCAGGCCTAATTAGTCTTAAGTAAAACCATGCCCAGATTCTCTGATTCCTCCAAGTTGGGGAAATAACTGACGTTCATCCTCTCACTGATTTTGGGGGTATCTGTCCATCTTTAACACTGGCTGGCAGTGTGGATTAGTGCTTATCTCGACATTTTAATCTTCTGGGCTCCTTGTCAGTTATTATGTGCACTTGAAAGTTAAGAGAGCACTTGAACACACTTGCTGGAAACAAAGAAGCAGAAGTATTCCCTTTGGGGTTTACATAGATTTGAAAGATCAGTGCCAATACCGTCACTCCCTCTAATCCTGTTTTTTCTTGTGCAAACTCTTATTTGACAGTTAGTCCTTCTTGAAATTAAATGGAATGTCTTCAGCCATGTTGCCTTGTCAACTAAAATATTCAAAAGTTATTTTTGCGCTCTATAATGAGATCTGTCGTTCATGTTTTTTTCACTTGCTGTTATTTTTAATTCCCTGACCCTGAAGTATACCTGCTGGAACGGCTTATTGAGCAGTCTATTGACATGTATGTTGTTATTGAGCAGTCTATTGACATGTATGTTGTTATTGAGCAGTCTATTGACATGTATGTTGTTATTGAGCAGTCTATTGACATGTATGTTGTCATTGAGCAGTCTATTGACATGTATGTTGTTATTGAGCAGTCTATTGACATGTATGTTGTTATTGAGCAGTCTATTGACATGTATATTGTTTTGATGTACGCAGCCACTGCCGAAAGCTATGGTGTCTCGCCTCTGTGAATCTAAGAAGGTTTGTGCGGCCTCCGAAATGCAGCTTCAGGTATGTGTGCATTCTTCATGCTAGCGTTTTCCAGTCGTTATCCCATGTATACACGCAACTTTCAATTCTTGCCAGCACTACACATTTATTACAATAATTATGCTTCTGAACACCTTTCATCTCAGTTCAAAGAACTTGGCCAGAATTCGTTCATAAAATTCTCACACTATCTGTGTGAGGTGCATGTGAAATATGAAATATGGCCATTTCCCATTTTTATGAAGGAAATGAAAGGCTAGCAGGATTACAGAACCAAGATAGGGCTCAGACCCAGCCATATTTATTGTTACTCATTTTCTTTCTTTCAAAAAGAAATGGTGGCCCTACATGTGAAATTTAAACAGTAATTACCATTAGTTTTAGGATATTTGTAGACAATTTCCTGGGTTACCAGATGAAGACAAGGACAATTTTATGAGCCATCTGGATGCCAGGTCTGTTACCAGATGTTGAGATATTTGTGGTTACTGAGATTGTTTGTGGCAGTGTCCTGTCCGTGTGCCTTAACAGTAATCAGCAGCACCTGCATTGACCCAGGTAACCCTTTCAGAGGGAAACTGTTCGCTAGCTGCTTTGAGTTTTAAAAAAGTTCCCTACTACCCCAAACCCCAAAAACAAATGTAGTCCCTAGAAAGCAGTAGATGAGCTCTGTTTTTGTTTCGTCTTGGTTTGTTTTCCAGCTAGGGGTGTGGTGTAGTGCCAGAGCACGCACAGGTTCTGGCTTCAACCCTGCACTTCTTCAGTGAGGAGGATGGCAGTGTAGACAACAGCCATGCATTCTCACTCCATTTATGTTACTCTGCGGCCATGCGTGTGAATACAATTAAAAATGAGTATTAATTTTTTTTAAAAAAGCATTACCTGGGGAAAGTCCTTTTATAACTTTGTTTTGATTTTGATAGTCTTAATGGCCCAGGCTGGCCTTAAATGTGATCCTTCTGCCTTTCAGTGCTGAGATCACATGCATGTGTAGCCCTGGCACAGAAGCCTTTGATTGGCTTTCAGATGTCTCTTAGAGCTTTCCCTTTGAACATCTGTTGCAGTGAATTTATTTTAAACCAGGAACCAACTGTCCCTTCCTGCCCATGCAAAAGAGTAAACCTGAGAGGGAGCCACTCCTGATGCAGCTGCTCTTCCCTGCTTCTAAGGGGTGCGATGCAGACCAGCAGGTAGAAAGGAGGGAATTGTTTTGTGTTCTGAGGTGAAGTAGATAGTGTTTTAGAAATCCTGAAACTCCTTTTGTCATGCACTATTTAACAGGGCCGAGCACTTTTGTGTGGTGCTAAGGTTTTTGGCTCCAGGAATGCAACAGCTGGCTGAACAGTATGTACTATTTGCTCTTCTCTAGCAGTGATAAACACTATGATCAAAGGCAAGTAAAGAAGAGAGGGTTTGTTTTGGCTTACAGTTGCAGCGATAAGAGTAGAAGCACAGCAGCCAGGAGCAGGAAGCTGGGAGCACAAAGCAGAAAGAAGGAACTAGAAATGACATGGAGTTTTTACATTCTCAAAGCCTGCTTCCAACAGGGCCACACCTAAATCTCCCTAAACAGTGCCACCAAACTGGGACCAAGTGTATAGGCAAGCCCACATTTACATTGTTTAAGAGACATAGCCAAAGACACAAAGCTCTTGAATTCCAGCTTGTTCGGGCAGTGGGACAAAAGTATGCCTCCTCAGTTCAGGTTAGAATGAAGCTTCAGTTTGTAGTCACTGCCCGCATTGATTATTGTTATCCATTGCCACTCATGACAGAACTGAGAGAGCTCTACTTAGTTGTATGTTTAGATTCCCAGCTAGAGGACCATATATTTATATTCATAAAATGTCTGTGTTTTTCCAGGGAAGGCTTAACTTTGCTTTATGATTCACAAGCATAATACTATATGTAGATGAAGCCAGCAGCCAGAGGTCATTTACATATTTTCTTTTATCCAGACTAATCTAACTTCTTTTAAGTCAGCAGCTGCACATTCTCTGCAGATTCCATTTCTAAGCCAGAAAGATGCACCTCAGCAGTGTAATTGCATGTCAGATTGTCTCCTTAAATAAAGCGCTTCAACTTTTTTGCGAAGTTAATTCACGCTGTGTAACTCTCAAGTACTCATGTCAGATGTGCTGGTGAAAACCTCCTCCTCTCTCCTTTAGATTTCTATATAAAGCTTAGTTCTCTGGACTCTCTAAACTGTAGATTTTGTGTTCAAATTTCCTTTTGTGTTTTACTCTATTGCGTTTTCCTCTGCTCAGGGGTACAGGGTACTCCCCCCGCTGGTCCCGCTGCTGTGTCTGCTTCCTTTTGTTCTTCCCATCATAGATATGAGGTCAGCTGTGGCTCCAAATCCTACCACAGCTGCATCAGGGGTTGTTTCTTCCATACTCAGCACATGCACTAGAATGCTTTTTACATCCTTTGCTACTCAACTGTATCTCCTTAGTATTTCTTTCACCTCTAGATACAAAACTAGGATTCTGACCACTTCACACCTCTCATTTATGATCTACCAGGATCCAACAAGCTTTGTTAGATACAGAGGACCATAAGCTATAATTGTGATTTTTTTGCATATTTTAACTGCATAATTCCAGTTTTGTGGCCACAAGTTTAATGATGGATAAGGTTCAAAACTGAACAACAAGCTTTATTATGGAAAGCTTGAGAGTACCCCTTTAAGAGCTTGCCTGGTTATATATGTGGTACAGAGAATGTCTCAAATAACACGTATTTGTGTTTTTCAGTCTTTTTGGCTGTGGTTCATAATTGCCATTCTGGTGCACTTATGACATCTTTGACTGACCACATCTTAAATACAGGATGGACTACCAAAGCTAAACAGAGGTTTCTGTCTGCTTAGGTCTTTTATGCCGCCCTGGATCAAATCTACCATGGCCAGCATCCCCTGAAGAAGTCAACCACAGACATCCTCATGGAAACACAAGAGCAGTTTTATGGCTTGCCCTATGTTCCTGACACCGTGAGTCCACATCTGCTTATTTCTCTAGGTCGCCATCAGTCCCTCCCAGAGGACTTGAGATCCCTGCATTTGTGTTGAGGTTTTCTGTGGGCTCCTGGTTCTTTCTCCTCTCAGTGCTTACCAGAGTCCTAGGGAAGTGGATGTTAGTCAATATTCTTTTTAGGTGTTTTTAATTACATATATAATACATAAATTTGTACAATACTGTGTCTTTATATTCATGTTGAGACTCTGATAGTGTTCATTGCAAACATAACTAATATTTATTGAGTACCTTATATTGTACCAGGGTTTGTACTGTATTTTTTTAAATTTACTTTTATTTTATGTACATTGGTGTTTGACTGCATATATGTCTGTGTGAGGGTGTTGGATCCCCTGGAACAGGAGTTACAGACAGGTGTGAGGTGTCATGTGGGTGCTGGGAATTGAACCCGGATCATCTGGAAGAACAGTTAGTGCTCTTAACCACTGAGCCATCTCACTAGCACCTTGTACTATATTCTTTATAGCCTGTCTTATTCTGTACCCTGTTGAACTAGAAGGCAGGGATCTTGTTGCCATTTCCAGAGTTCTAGGTGCTTGACTTCACCTCATTGCTTTAGAAGAATTCTAACTTCAGTCTTAAACCAGCTTAGTCTTTGAAGCACTGTCCTCTCGTCGGGGCTCACATTGAGGTCCTCTCCAGGATTAGATAATGATGTGTCAGCATCGAAAGCCACTTCTGACTTTCTCTCCTTATTCCCAGGTTCCTACAGAAAGAGGATCAACTAATTTGTAGTGTGGATTCAGATTCTCAGGGCTGTCCAGTTGTAGATAATAAAAACCCAGTGAAGTTGGTTTAAGCAGAAAGAGTATTTGTTGAGTCTCATAACTGGAAAGGTGCAGGTGCATCTGGTTCGTACTAAGCTGGATCTAGGTCTTCTATACCATCAATGGAAATGTGCCTCTTCTCTGCTCTCATCTCTGTTGTTCTCTGGCTTCATTTCCCCCATCCAGGAGGTAGGGTGACGACAACTGGTTGAGATTGTAGCTTTCTAACCTAGTCAGCCCAATAAGGAGCTAATGGTAAGAGAATTCCATGAACTGTGGGAAGACAAAGTCAGTGCCAAGTTAAAGGAGTGGACATCAGAAGATGTTCAAGAGTCTAAGATAAGCATTAAACTGTAACTACTACCAGATCACTGTCTCTTCTTAGTAAATATGTTCAGAAATAACTTATATGCCATATGAGGGGGCAATTGACCTTTACAGTGCCCCATATCATTAGTTTCTTATTGTCTTAAAACATCATGTTCTAAAGGATACAGATTACTGATCACACTAACTAATTCCGCACCCTATCCCCTTGTGTGTGTGTTGGGGGGGGGGGGGCTTGGGGTTTTTGTATGTGTGTGTGCTCACCAAATATTCCACTTAGCTTTTAAAACAATAATAATAATGCAAGTTTGGGGCTGGAGAGGTGGCTTAGTGGTTAAGAGCATTTGCTGCTCTTTCAGAGTACCCAGGTTAAATTTTCAATGCCCACATGGAGGCTTACAGACATCTGTAACTCTAGTTTCAGGGACTCTGACACCCTGTTCTGACTTCCACACGCCACAAGCAATAGGCAGGCACACACATGCACACACACAGAGAGAGAAGCAAAACTGTCATAAAATAAAAATAAATCTTTTTTAAAAATGCAAGTTGAACTCCATGTAGATACAACATAAATAAATAAACCTAGACTGGGGGAGGACCAGATGCTTTCCAAAGCTACAGAACTTCAGTGTGACTGAGCAAAATGCTCAGCTATCTTTGTTGCCTTTTCTTATTTCATGCCTTAGTCACTTTTCTGTTGCTGTGACAAAACAGCATGGCCAAGGTGAATTATAGAACATTTACTTGAGCTAACAGTTTCAGAGGGTTAGAGTCCCTGATGTCAGAGTAAAGGAACAGCTGAGGGCTCACATCTGATCCACAGCCACAAGGCAGAGAGAGAGAGAAAGCTGAATGAATGACATACTTTTTTTTTTTAACCTGAAAGCCAACCCATAATGACACACTTCCTCCAAAAAGTCCACACCTCCTAATGCTTTCCAAACTGTTCCCCAAGCAGTCAAATATATGAGCCTATGGAGTCCATTCTTATTCAAACCCCCATCTACTCCATAGACTTGTGGCCCTGTCAAAATGTAACATTCATTTAGCCCAACTTCAGAAGCCCTCATAGTCTTTCACAGACTCAACATTCTCTCCTAAGACTCAAGGAAATCCATTAATTGTAATCCCGGTAAAATGAAAAAGCAATTTACATACTTCCAACATACAGTGGCACAGAGTAAATACCATACCAAAGTTAGGAAAGGGCATAGTGAGGAAATACTGGACCAAATTAAAACTGAGACTCAGCAGGACAAACTCTGAACCCTTTAGCTCTGTGTCTGATGTTAAAAAGCTTAGATGGCTCTGCCCTTCCAGCTTTGCTGGCTACAGCACACCTCTCTCTCAGGCTGGTCCCACTCTTTGTATGCAGTTCTTCTTGGCATTTATCAAACCCTGATACTTATAACATCTTGGAGGCTCCTGTGCAATCCAGACTTCACTTTCTAGTTTCATGCAGTGACCTCTTAGGGTCTACATGCAGAGTCTTCTCCATATACCTGGACCTATTGACTCTCCTTCATCACAGAAGAAGATTCCACAATCCCTTTACTCATGTATCCTTTGTGATTCTGAAGCCAGAACCACATGCATGACACATCCAAGTTTGACTACCAACTTGGGGTGAGCCCTGGCATCCTTGACTCACATATCAGCTGTGATTTGTTATTGCCTCTTAGGGGCAGAAAATTTCTTAGGCTTTCACATGAATTGGGAGTTTAGCTGTGTGGAGTATTTACTCCATTTTTGTCAGGCCTCTCCTTTGTGTCCTCACGTCTTCTAGCACAGCCTTGGCTCCAACATTAAATTCTCTAGTGCTCTTTTAAACGGTCTATTTTGTGTATCTACTTTGCCCCACTTGTACTTTTTCATTGTAGACCCACATAAGAGTGATTATTAACAACCATGCCACAGAGTCAGTATTAGGCTGTCTTGAAATCTCCACCAGATAAATTAGTCCATTACTCTTCAGTTTATCCTCAAGGAACTTATTAGGACAAGGGCAAAGAACAGTCACATACTTTGTCAAAAATATCATGAGAATAGTCTCTAGCCCAGTTGCTAACATTCTTTTCTGAAACAGCTTGAGTCCCGCCTCCATAGTCCACATTGCTCTTCGCACAGTACTTTTCCACTCCTGTCAGGATGGCCCATCAAGCCCTGCTTACAGTGTTCAACCATTTTCTATTCAAGTCCCAAAGACACCGTAGCAAAGTCAGCTCCTGCCATAGCAGCAGCTCCTCCCGGTACCAACTTCTCTCTGAGAACTTCCACTCTGTTATCTACAAGGTATGATAAAACACCGCAACAAAGACAAGTTATAAAAGAAAGTGTTTAATTGGATTTATAGTTTCAGAGGTTTACAGTCCATGATGGTGGGGTGAAGAAATAATCAAGAGTAAAAGGTTGGGGGTTGCAGAGACCCACGCTGGGAATGGTGTTAGGCCTTCAACCCTCAAAGCTCAATCCCCACTGACACACCTCCAACCAGACCGTACCTCCTAATCTTTCTCAAACAGTCCACCAACTGGATCAAATACTCAAATATATTTAGCCTATGAGGGCCATTCTCATTCAGGTCACAGCTCTTTTTTTTTTTTTAATTTCTTTTAAAACAGGTGATAAGAAAGCATTTTTAAAACAGAAAACATGAAAAGATTGTGCTGCCTATGCTTGTTATGAGTGCTCAGAGTTCTCCCAGTCAGGTTTCTCCCGTGTGTGTTGTTTAACATGCATGGGATCAAACAGCAAATGGGTGATCAGTTCGAAAGCTCATCTGTTTTCTGGGTTACCTCCCATCATGGCAATCACCATCTGCCCTGCAGACTGAACCCAGGGCTTTGCTTGTGGGAGCCAGGTGCCAGCCATGGTGGAGTATGCTCCGTCTCGTTTTCCCTTGTTTCTTGAGCCAGGTCACCCAGGCAGAGCCCGAATTCACCCTGTAACCCAGGCAGGCCATGATCTTGGAATTGTCCTGTCTCTACCTCTTGAGCAGCTGGAATGTCCAGCTAAGGCTTGTCTTTTATTTTTGTTGTTTAGTGTCTGGGAGCTTACTTAGATTTGCACAAGTACTACACTTTTCCTGCTTAGAAACATATATTTCTTCATCTGCCTGTCAGTTCATTCATTAAACCTATAAAAAACACTTTCATGAAAGCAAAGAATAAGGAAGACCAGGACACCCCTTGGAATTCCTACGTGTAGCACCCATTAGAGAGCAGTGCTGGGAAGGAAGAAACAGGACTCACTATTTGCAGGTGATTGACTTGCTACAGTTAAAATTTATCCATAAGCATGTTGTTAAAATTAGAGGAATAAACAATATTTTTACACATAATATGTTAAGATTAATCCCATCTCTAGTTATAATTAACTGAAAACAATTTTAACTGTTCATTGAATAGCAAAAAATATAAAATATATATTAAAGGCATTTTTATTGCCTGTGTTATCTTTCTAAAGCAAGTGATAAAAGCCGATTTGTAAGGTGACTTTCCTACATAAGGTTTACTATCAACAAGATGTCACATTTTCTGCACATTATCTAAATGTCTCATGTGGCATCATTATAAGATAATTCTACATGCTTAAATACTTGAGTCTAACTATCTAATTATACACATTTTTAAAAAGAATGAGCAATGGTCCAGGAATCATCAGGAAGTTCAGTTTTTAAATGTACATTTATTTATTACATGTGTGGGAATGTTGTGCATGTGTGTGCACATGTGTGCCATGGTGTGCATATGGTAGTCAGAGGGCAACTTGCAGGAGTCGGTTGTCCTCTTCACCATGTAGTTTGTCAGCAAGCACCTTTATCTGCTGAGCTACCGCACCAGCTACGAATTGTTGGACTTGCCCACTCAGGATTCAGTTGTGGCTCTGGGGGCAGGAGGTGTAGCTAAACGGTAGAACACTGTTTATTCTGCACGAGGTGCTGCCTGTGATCCCCAGTACCACAGAGCAAAGAATAAGGAAGAGCTGTGAGAATTCAGTAACGCTGGTTGGGAAGAGCCCAACAGAAACCCTAAAGCGAGCTCAGCATGCCTGGACTCTGCTCAGTGTGTGCGGAAGCCCCGCTAAGTCAGCGGTTTGTAAACACCACCCACACCACACATCAAAGTTCCAAAAGTTCATACACAACATGAGGCAAGCTGTTGCCCAAATGTGGGAAGTAGTGAATGCAAAAACGCGTTGTTCTCCCAGGCGTTAAGTGTAAAACAGAAGCCTGACAAATCTAGCTACATTGAAATGGAAAGATAAAGTAGTAAGTTTAATATAATATAAGCCAGTCTACAGTTAGAAAAAATGGAAAAGTAAGATGTAGATATTTTTATGTACTCATTTCCATTTTTCTTTCCTTTTCTTCCTTCATTTTTTTTAAAATTGTGGTAAAAAGCATAAAATGTCACATGCTTGAAGACATGTATTTTAAAAACCTTTTGAAAGGGACATAAGATACAGGCATGTAGTAAGCCTCATGAAACGACCTCTGTATTGACCAAGGAATGCTGATTAAAGCCATATCCTGTTACCATTTTGGCCTTGTCAGTTTGGCAAAAAGTATGCCTGTTGAAAATACCAAGTTGGGAAGGCTGTGACACAGTGGGTGGGCGTGCAGAGTGGCCCCCCATTCTGGAGAGGTAGCATTATCCACTAACATTGGATGTGGGCACTCCTGTGGCCAACATTCATCTCCATTCAGTGTAAGGAACATGATATGTTTTACCTGCTAGGTGTACCATCAGTTCCAGGGACTAAAAATAGGGAGGTTTATAATAGGTTGTAAATGGTTTTTAAGAGAAGTTGAGTGGGGAGGATTCTATGATAAGCCCAAGTTATTGCCAGCAGGGAAATGAAAAGCACCGTATAGAAGGAGAGACTATGGGATAGAGTTCCTGAACCCAGCAGGCATAAGCTGCACTCAAAATAAGTGAGTTCCTTAAGAATCAAACTAAGTAGAACTTACATACAAAGTTTACAGCCATGTAAAATCAAGCATCACGGTTAAGTACATATGCTGGAAGACTGTAAAGGAAAGTATCTTAGTTACAGTTTCTGTTGCTATAAAGAGGTACCATGACCACAGCAATTCTTACTTAAAATTGGATCTGGCTTAACAGTTTCAGAGGCTAAACCTACTATCATCATGGTGAGAAGCATGGTGGCATGCAAGCAGGCATGGTACTGGAGAAGATGCTGAGAGTTCTACATCTTGATCCACAGGCAGCAGAAGGAGACTGTAAGCCACATGAGGCATAACTTAAGCATATGAAACCTCAAAACCTGCCCCCACGATGACACACTTCCTGCAACAAGGCTTAAATTTGTGGGTGGCTATGTGGCTGGTGTTTTGGTCATTCCACTTTATTAATCAAAATGTATTCTTGCTGTTCAGAAAATCTAAAAAATTACTGAAAGCTGACTTTGGTTCCACTGTATGGGGTAAAGAGTTTTAAAAGACCCATTCTAGGGTGTCCTGTGCAAAAGCAAAACTGATAGTGGCATGAACCAGGACAGTGACTGGTATGTGCAGAAGCAGAGATGAGCTCTAAGGCTGGGTCATATGTGCAGGTCTGAGCTGAGCAAAAGCAAAGGAGACAGTATAGACAGATGACAGCATCATAGTGACTTTACAGTGTTCCCCATCAGCTTATCTCCTTATGTCTCAGGTAGTTTCATCCCATGAAATGAAATAGTAAGAAAAGAAGAATAACAATTGAATGATAACCTAGAAAGTTTTTGTAGGGCTTATAGAATCTATACAAAACATCTGGTTGCTTACAGTATGGCTACTGCCTTTAGGCAATGATTACAGATGTGTGTTAGAAGCATTCCTTTTGTGTGTTAGTAACTTCTTGAGAATAAAATGTCTCAGACATATTTGGGAGATGCTGTGTGGGATCACCAACTTCAAAGCCCACCTCTGTCCAATGAGACCCTCCAGAAGCTGCAGTGCACAGAAGAACAGCATCCACTAGCTAGGGAGGTCTTCACAGATCATTGTGTAGCTAGCTAGCCCTTGGTATCACGTGCTGTGGAAAGCTGAAATCCATGGTGCTATAACTGTTTTTTTTCCTGTGAAATATGGGTGCTGACTCTGTGAATGAGTAAACCTTATTGTGCCAGCATTTCATTAATATTTATGTGAGTGCTAAACCACTTTGTAAAACAGAGAAAGTTAATTTGCACTTGACTTGTTTTTCCATGTAGCAGTAGGTTGATGCTCAGAATCAAAGTGTTGTTCAACTGGTTATAGGGTGATTTTACATCATAGTCCCACAGGCTGGTTTTCTTTTGTATTCCATCTCTTAATGGATGGTGTTTTATTTAAAAAATATGTTTTTATTTTAAAATTTTATGTGTATGCATATTTGTAATGGTGTGCGTGTAAATGTAGGTGCCCTCAGAGTCTGGAAGAGAGTTTCAGATCCCCTGGAGCTAGAGTAAGGAGAAGATGTTGCAGCACTCTGAGGGTGCTGGGAGCAGAACTCCAGAAGCCCTCCACAAGGACAGTGCAGGCTCCAGACCCCTGAGCATCTTTCCAGCCCTGCTGCTTATTTTGGTGACTGTGTCCTTCCCTCGGTCTTTTATTTCAAAGCGATTGTACTTTTCTTTCCTTTTAACCCAGATTATATACAGTGTTATAATTGTGCTGCCCTAGTATTTGTAGCCTTGTCTCTGTTGCTGTTGGGTTTTGAGACAGGGTCTCTATAGAGCCCAGACTGTCCTGGAGCTCAAGTACTCCTCCTCAGCCACCAAAGCACTAAGACTACAGTAGTGTGCCGGCCACCACACTGACTAGGTTTGTGTTTCTACCTTCCTGCTTGCTCTATAATTGATGAGGGATATCAGGTCTAGGAAAGATTGAGGGCGTACCTGTATCCTCTATTTCTCTCAGTCAGTCAGCCAAATGAATGTGGTCTGGTACAGACCATGAACAGATGATCCCATGTGGAAAGGTATGTTGGTGTGACCATTGGTTCTTTAAAGTGCTTTGTCAAACTGCGGGTGGTGAAGCAGTGTTTCTGGCACAGCTCTTCCTGGACCAGCAGTGTCAAAAAAGAGGTGCCTTTCTGGTTTGCAGGAGGTGTCTGCAGGCTTTCATATCCCTGTCTAAGCAAGAGTGGCCCAAACTCCCTGCTGTGCCAGCAGATGTCACTGAAGCCAGCATTCCCTCAGTAAAACTGAAATGTGAAGTGAAACAACAGGAAAAAGAACGAGAGTGTCCTGCCGGCCCAGCTCAGCTCTCACCAGCCTGGGAAATTGGTGGGAATAGCCTGGGAGGTCGTGATGAAAGTTGAAATGGTGCTGCTAGTACCTGAGCCATCAACCAGGAGACATGGAGTCCACGAGGAATGAATACTTTGTAGAGAATAGAACTGGGATACGTTTGATGCCATATGACTGTCTAGATGTTGGGTCACCATATGTGTCTCCCAGGATGTAGGTCAAGACATGCGCCCTGTAAATTACTGCCTAGAGATCTATAAAAATCTGGGGCGCTGAGTGTAGACTATAGAGTGATGACACCTCTGCTGTACAGGAGTGTCCATCAGAGGAACACTAGCCCAGCCAGCATGATTGGACATGACCTTCTCATGGAGACAGCCATTTCTCAGTATCAGCAAAACCCCCAATTTTAAATGTACTGTTTTCCTTTCTACTTCTACTCCTACAATCCCAACAACATAATGTTCTGCGCTTTATTATGTTAGGGTTACATTGGCGAGATGGTGGCTTGAACATTGTTTATAGAGGGCTTGCTGTGAATGTGGTCTCCAATTCCCAAGGAGAACATAATAAATGAAGGCTCAACATACGGCTTTGTGTGATCTCAAGGCTTCCCACATTGGAATTGCTTGATTTGGGAAGCAAATTCCTAAACTGACATTTCTGTGGCCACGCTTGTGTGTTAAAGGGGAAGTAGCCACTACTCACGTTCCAGTTGGGAGGTGATGTTCCAAAGAGCTGAAGGGAGCTGCTTAGCTGCTGTGCAGATTCGACGTGTGTGTGCCCCAGAGTCTCTTCCCTCAGCCTTCCCGACCCTAGGGCTGACCGGACTGTGAAGGGCTGTGAGATGCTTTTGCTATAGAGCCCAGCCCTTGCAGCCTGCCGCAGCTTCACAGGTGTGGGGCTTAACAGTCACCACCATAGCCCACTATGAAATGTTTTTCCTGTTCACTTGATAGTTTTTAAGAACTTTTTGTTGAATTATTTGTGTAAAGTATGGGAATAATATACCTTGATATATACTATAGAGAGAACTACATGCAAGTAGAGTTTGCATATTAAAATTCTTCAATTTTTAGTTCTAAATATATAAAGCTTTTCACAGGCAATTTCACAGGTGTATGAAATAATTTAGTGGTGCTGAGGATGGAATGCAGGGCATCCATGTGCTAGGTGAGTGCTCGCTCCTGAGCCCCACCCCAGCCTTGACGTCACTGTTCAGCTCCAGTGCTAACAGGAACTGTCATCACTGTTGTCATCAGGCGACAACGAGCTCTCATTATTTTAAAACTATGGATGAAACACGATTATAACGAAGAGTTGACTAAGTAATTTCTACGACCTAGATTAAAGGGCTCTTGAGTATTTTTTTAATATTAATGATTTTTAAAATAAGGCTGTTAAAAGAAAC
The DNA here is from genome assembly GCA_028658305.1 of Pachyuromys duprasi. Taxonomy (NCBI): domain Eukaryota; kingdom Metazoa; phylum Chordata; class Mammalia; order Rodentia; family Muridae; genus Pachyuromys; species Pachyuromys duprasi. The sequence continues at coordinate 3,213,635 of CM053745.1, read as the reverse complement.
CATGGCCACACAAGGTCTTTATGTAGACATCTGAAGCCTGCCCTCCACCTTTGCTGCTTCCATCTCACACTTGCTCGGAGACTGTTAAAGAAGAGCCTGCTGGGACTCTTTACGTGTGTGTAGATTGTCAGCTGGACATGGTGGCAGCCATCACACCTGTATTCCTAGTACTTGGACTGCAGAAGCAGGAGCATTGCTGGGGAATGGAGGCCAGCTTTGGCTCAGAGTGACTCTCTTTCTCCTGCATGTCTCTCTCTCTGTGTACGTATGTGCATATATGTACATGAACACAGACATATATGTATATCTGTGAATACATTTATGTATGTGATGTATACATACATATATATGAGTGTATGTATATATGTCCCCAGAGAAATTAAATATTTACTCTTCTCTTGGGAATAGTCAATTTAAACTCTTGTGAGGCATTTTCCTGGGACAGTTCAGCTTCCTCCCATCCCTTTGTTCAGCTCCCCTGCAAATCGCAGATCGCAGTGTGGCGGAGCCTTGCTTGGGTACAACTACCTTTGAATATTTAATGTTGCTAAGCAGATGTTAGATTAAAGAAAACCATGCTCACTTATCTTTGCTTCCGTTTATCTTCAATTCAGAACCATCTGCTGTATATCTAGAGACACCTAAGTGGTTAATGGTGTGTTAAATTCCTTTCCTCTTTGGCTACATAAACAACTGAGAACTTGTTTACCTTGCCTGACATGCTAGATTTACTATGGCTTTATAACTAAAACACACACGTGTTGTAAACTGGAACACTAATCTCACGATTGACTCATTTTCTAAAAACCTCTATGGCTTCAGCTTGTGGGAGAACTGAGCTCTAGATCTTGCCCGTTTAAAACACGCAATTGTCTGGGTTGTTTTTATAATAGTCTTTTGAGCCAAGTTACCAGCATTCATTTTAGTCTTGGTTTCTGTGAGTAGTGTTGTCCTCCTTTTGGCCTGTAATTTGCTGCAGCTTGGATATAATGAACTGTCCTCCAGAATATTAGAAGCTTTGTGCTTTGAGCGATGATCATGTGTTTCTATTTCCGGCAGCCTTTATGCTGGTGACTCCTAGGTCAATCACAGTATCAACGGGGGACATGCACGGAACAGGACCTCTATTGCTTATGGAAAGACAGGCATGCAGAGGGGCTCCTATAACTAACTGCCTGAGGACCTCTGGACCTTCCTTGAGGCCTCTTTCTTAGCTTCCTGCCTGACATTTTAAGGGCTCCTACTGAGTACACTAAGTGGACATTTTAATAGCAGTTTGGGAAGGTAAGCTATGCACTTAAGAGTTCATAAGCTGTGAAAAGCCCTACAGCATGAAGTCTCTCTTCTGGTCCTTAGCTATCCCCTGGGAGCCACCGGAGGAGGCAAGAGAGGCACAGTTACAAATGTCAAATGCAGAGTCTCAGGTCTGCAGCTCTTAGTGACTACTTCCCACTGTGCTCCCTGATTACCTCCCAGGCAAGCGACAGTAGGCTGGCCGCCCCAGTGAGCAGGTGCTCACACAGCGCAGAAGGGACACCTCCCCTTACAGCTCTCTGCACACTCCTCCTAAGTTGAACTTTATTCACGTTCTTCTCACCAGGGCTTTATGCAGCAGGACACAATAGCCCTAATGAGACATTCGGATGTCTATAGGATAATCTTCTAAAATGTAGCATTGCCAGAAATAGTGTACGATAGAGCAATGAACAGGTTCTTATGAGTACTTTCTTATGTCTTCTGGTGAGTGTAGTAAACATTTGTTTCTGTTAGCTGTTGGCCAACACTGTTACAAAGTGATTATCCTGAGTTCCTTGCCTGCAGTAATGCTGAGATGTGCATTTGTTCTGCATCCTCCCCAGTACTTGATATTGCCAGCTCTTCTGATTCCAGTCTTAGATGCTGAGCACGGTCTCACTGTGGCTTTCATTTGATAGTCCTCTGAATGTTTGCAGGCCACATCATTGTCTGTCATCTGGATGACAGATTCTGATAGAAAGACTAGCATAGTGGGGACATGAAAGAAAGGGGCCACTTGAGAGTAGTGATGAGGGATGAAAGGTTGTGTTGAGGTAGAGAGGACTCTGGGAGCACTAAGAACTTAGGTTCATGAGATCAAGGGTCAGGGTTGCTAATAATGAGCTATGATGCTTGTTGACAGGAGTAATGTCAGTACAGGCCATTCCAGTCCACTGCAGGGAAGTGAGAGCTAGTGCTTCCAGGGAGCACAGCCGGATGGTCGAGAATGCAAAGGCCATTCCTTCAGACCTGTGGCTGGTAGGGTTTGGAAGAAGGAAGCCATCATTAGAGAGGCTGTCATAGTTCCAGTGGATTCAGCTGAAGGGAACAGTCAAAGATGGCCAGTGAAGGCACATGTGGTTTTGCCAGTGACTGGATTTTAGAGCGTTCAGGAGAAAGCAAGATAAAGAGAAAAGAGGTCAGACACTGTTGGAGGCCGGCCCAGTGGGTGGTTTGTCTTGGTGGCACTGAGAGACGTGGCTCAGGAAGGCGGGATGGTGGGTGGCCCCTGTTGAGTGCCCACCTGACGTTGCAGCAGAGGCTGGTGGAGAGGTAGGGTCAGAGTGCATGGAGTGGGGTGAGCGCGGCCTAGGACCTCACATTCTGTAGACACTGGCCATCAAAGAAGGGGCATAGAAATGGTAAGTTTTCATAGTTTGCAAAGGGCAGTTTCAGAAGCCAGACATGTGTTAAATGGCCCAAACTGAACCTGTGTTACAGGGACCCACAAAGTGAGGATTGAATAGCTAGCCTGAGGCATCACAGACAGTTTCACAAATATGCATTAGCACTGGAGTTCTCTGATTTGTACTAGTTTACTTCCCTGAAACAATGAAAATAGAACTAAAACATCTCCCATAAGATAGTGGACAAAACATAGGCCAGTAAGGAAAGACAGATCTGTATCATTTTTTATTATTAAGTTACTTGTTTATATTTTGTACATAATATACAGCTATATAATTATTATTCAAACAGATTATACAGTTTATGCTATTGGGTCCTGACATAGCCATATGATGAAATGAGATGCTACTATCAGTTCTCACAAATAGTTCTTAAGTCTAGTGGAAATAGGACTTTATAGATGTGCTTTTATAGAAAAAAAACATTAAAATATTAATACATGTTTATCACCTATTGTGAACTAAGTGGGTTTTGTTCTTCTTATGTATGTATATATATATATGTGTGTGTGTGTGTCAGTGCATGCATGTGTGTGTGTCAATCCACATGTGTGCATGTGGAGGCCAGAGGTTAACATCAGTGGCTTTCTTTGCCACTCTCTATATCATTGTATGTTATGTTAAACATATGTGTAATGTATGCATGCATAAGTGTACAGGTGTATACACCGATTCATATAAGTGGACACCAGGGGGAATTTTGGGTGTCCTGCTCTGTAGGCACTAATTTTTTAAACACTACTTTATTTGGGGGTTCCTTAAAGCTTATACCTCCCTTCCAACCCCCAAACCTCAGGTAGGGGAAAAAGAAGGTTGAAAGGGAAAGGGGCATAGCCCTCTACTTCTTCCTGCTGGGTAGGGTAGTAGGATTCTTTAGAGGGCAGTACCAGTCTCAATAGTCAGATTATCCAGAAGTCCAGATAACCAGCAAACCAGCAAGTGCAGCAAGCAGTCCTCCTCTGATTCCACCGTACCTTCTTCCTCTGGGCTGTCATATTTATGCCCCTCAAAGTCCTCGGAATTCAACTAATTCCAGCTGGTAAAGAGCATGCCCTTGCACTAAGCATAATCAGCTATGAACAAACTAAAATCCCACCCTTGGGCTGATAACAAAAACATGTTGACATAACATAACTGAGTTTTTAAGGAAACCTTTTGGTTTTCTTCCATTAGAAAGATTGACACACACACAGTGCTCTACATTATTCCTTTGAGACAGGGTCTCTTCACTGAACTGTCAGTTAGCATTCCCCCCCAGTCCTGGCAGCGCCCTCCTCCCCACAGTGTTGGCTTACACCCATGCCTGGCTTTTAATGCGCTGCAGGTTTGAACTCAGATTCTATGCTCTCACAGCACATACTCCTAATTTCTGAGCCACCTCCTCAGTCCACCTCCACCTTATTCTTTAAAACAAGCTCTCTTACTGAACCCCTCCTGTGTTCACCAGTCACCTAAACTGGCTGTCTGACAAGCCCCAGGGATCCCCCTTTCTCTGCCTCCTTGGCACTGAGTTTATAGGCACATGCCACCGCACCTGGCTGTTTCCCTGGGAACTGAGGGTCTGAATTTAGGTCCTTATGTCTGCATAATAAGCCCTTTATTGACTGAGCCATCTCTTCAACTCTTTGCTTTTTTTTAACTGTAATATCCCCCCCCCTTTTTTTTTCACTAGTAAACTCATTCATTTTTTTTCCCCATAAACTCAGAAAGTCAAGAACACCTTCTCCATTTGCTTCCTGCTTCTTGTGGCATTAGAGGGGAACAGCCTTTCAAGTGACATTTGCTTGATTCTGCTTGTTTTAGTTCTAGATGTGGCATGCAGAGCCCTGGAACTGGGACTAAACAGTTTCCCCCTTCCTAAAAGAGGTTGGAAGTTCTGCTGCAGAAAAGCCTTTTCCTGCACATCAGTGTTCTCTGTGGCAAGAAGCACACATTGCCAGCTACTGTGCAAAAGTGCTCTGGTAGAGGAGGCATTAAAGATAGGTGTTTGGTTTGGATAAAACATACATAAATTTACAGATGAGAATGAAGCCCTGGCCACAGTAGGATTGAGAGGTGTGGCCTTGGGGGTTTGCTCCTTAGGGCATGAACTGGAATGCTTTTGAGGGCCTGAATGTCTTAGAAATGGTTGAGATTCCTGTCATCATCTGCAGTTGCCATGTGAAGACAATCAGCCATCAACCAGGTGTAAGTCTTCATGTACACCTGCAAATAACTGAGCCTTGCTCTCCTGGCTCCTAGATAGCATTGCCTAATGGTGCCAGCTGCCCAACAGCCAGGCAGGTTTGGATCAGTCTTTCGCATGGATCTGAGGAACAAACGTTACCTCATGTGTCAGGCCCACTGTGTTCCTGTTTCCTGTGGAATGGAGTGACAGGTTGGTCTTAACCTGCTCACCACGGACCTTTTCTTCACCACTGTGGTTTCCAGGCCCCACCTTTCTGTGGGGTCACTGCTCTACTTCAGCCCAAACCCTGCCCCAGAACTCCATTCTCTTGGCCCTAAGCTTTGTTCAAGGCTTGGACTCACTTTCATTTCTAGCACAAATGTCTTTGTGCATGTGACTACTAAAGTAGTTATACTTTATTATCCTTTCTAATACTCATAAGAACAGGGTAAGGGTGCACATAGCTTGTATCCCACATTGCACAGTTCTGTGCAAGGGTTTTCCCTTGATGGCCCTGATTACTGACTTTAATTTTTTGACCGTACTGTGACTTACAACTTGTTGCTTGCCACCTTTTATTACTAATAAAAATGAAATCTTTTCTGATGGCCTGTTTTCGGCTTTCTGTGTTTACATTGATCATCTTGTTACTGCTGGTTTTTATAGGAACATTAATATCTTACCTTTTTATAAATGCTTTTTACATTTATTGACTCAGCTTCTTTCATAATTCTCTTAATATTCAAGAAGCTTTATTATTGTTGGATTGATTTTTTTTGTCTTGTTAGCTCCAATTAGTGATACCAGAGTTTTCATATGGTTCTCTATCATGCTTGAAAACTACTTGGCATTGTACAACTGTCAGAAAAACAAAACAAAGACTTCTTATTTTAGTTACTATTATTGGTGTGTGTGTCCCCTGTGAGTGCAGGGCTTACAGAGGCCAGAAAGAGGCTGATGGATGCGTTCCCTGGAGCTAGAGTTGTAAGCAGCTGTGAGCAGCCTAATGTGGGTGCTGAGAGTCAAGGTCCTCTGGAGCACAGTTCGTGGTCTTCTCAGCCCAGAAACTTGTTAGTGCAAATTATTTGCCCAAATTTCCTTTTGATTCGACTTGTTCATTCTGCGATCTTGGTTTGAATAGTTTTTGGTGTGAGATATGAGATTTAGGACTAGCTCTAGTTTCTGGTTTGTTAATATCTCATTTGTCCCATATGCAAAGGTCTTCTTTGTCAGAATGTGGCGGAGTTTTTGTGACACTTCTGGTGTCATCCAGAGCACCCACAGCACACGTAGAGGGCACTCCTCTGAGCCTGAGTTGAATCACACATAATGTAATGCAGGAGTCATGTGGAGTGGAGAATGTTAGAGTCTCACGGTCTGGGTCAAGTCTCATATATCAGATCTTCATCTGTAAGCAAGGATCGTATGTTTGTTGTTGGTATTGTCAGTGTGGCAGGACCTAGGAGATAAACCTCTGGGCTTATCCATGAGGGAGTTTCTAGCCTGGGTTACTTTAGGGGGATAGAGCCAGCCCACCTTATGGGCTAAGGTTCTGGACTTACCTAAAAAGAAAAGAGTTGAACACTGGAGTTCATCTCCCTCAGCTTCCTGACTGTGATGGTCACCAGCACTTCATGCTCCTGCTGCTAGGCCTTCCCTACCATGCCTGACTACACCCTCACTGTGAGTGAGAATAAACTTTTTCTTAGGTTGTTTTTGTAGGGTATTTTGTTGCAGCTGATACAACATGAAATCATTGTGATGGTGACATGGTCTAAACAGTACAGATTGTTGGTAGTAGAATAATTAAGGTACAGCTTGAGAGTAGAATTTAAAGCATAAAATAGTGTGTGTGTAATACCCAAGTGGGTACACCAGTAAGGGGAACAGGGACTATTTTGGACATGAACTCAATGGCTGGCTCTTCGACCTCCCTGTCCCCCAAGGGAGGAGCAGCCTTGCTAGGCCACAGAAGAGGACATTGCAGCCATTCCTGAAGAGACCTGATAAGCTAGAGTTAGATGGAAGGGGAGGAGGTCCTCCCCTATCAGTGAACCTGGAAAGGGGCAGGGAGGAAATGAGGGAGGGAAGGGGGGGGATAGGGAGGGAATGGGGGAGGGGGCTACCGCTGGGATACAAAGTACATAACCTGTGATTAATATAAAATAAAAATGTTAAAATTAAAAAAAATAGTGTGTGTGAGGGGAATAGATTAATCAATTGCCCATAGAATGGTCACAACAGGAAATGACAGTAGACCTACTCCAGTGAGGATCTCATTGTGTGTTCAGCCTGTTGTCCTTAGGGATTTGATAGTCAGCTCTGCTGTTCAAAAATAGCCGCTTGCCAGGCCACTAAAGGTCCTAATTGCAATGCCCAGCTAGTTGTTTAAGTGCCTATATGGCAGGTCTGTGTCCTTCTAATGGCCTTATATTACCATGTGTTAAAGTAATTTACCTCCGACACACCTCCACTTGTAATGTGTGTGGTGATTAATTAGAAAATTAAAAAGCAGCAGCTTTCTTTAACACACTGTCTTCAGATCCTGACTTAGCACTGATGCAATCTTTCTTTTCATATGTGTATGTTTTTCTGTGTCTCCAGGAAGCTTTGAAATAGTCTCTGATTTATGGGGAGTGAAAAGTGAACTGAACTTTCTCAGATCATGTAGAAAAACTCAGACACTTAAAAGCCAGAAAGAAATAGCATTTGAAATGATTTATACAATCGCAGCAGAAACTTTTTTCCACTTACCCAAAGTACAGTCTAAATACTTTCACATCACTGAGTCCTTTAGATGGAAGCAAGAGCTGTCTATAAATCATGTGTAGTTTACATTCTCAGAACCACTTCTAGCTCATTTTACCTCTTGAAACTCAGCATATCCTCTAAACAGTTGAACCAGTCGTGTATGGAATTAAAGTGAAGATAGAAACACAGAGAGAATTGTGGAGAACAAAATGCAGCTCCAGCTGTAGCTCAGAGGATCATGGTGTTGAAAGCAAGCAGACAGTCCTGGATGCTGGGAAAGCAGCTCTTGTGCAGCCAGGTCATTCAGCCAAGAGCTGAATGACAGCCACCGGAGCTCAGTGATCTCAAAGTGGCCTTTCTACAGGGCTGCAGAGACCTGATGCTTGATCCAGACTATTTTGTAGTAACTTCTCTCTTGAAATAACTTACTCTCACCATTTTCTTCTCACCCAGCTTCCCCACAGTGATATTCCTCATAGCCACAGTGTGTTCTTAGAGGAAGCCAACTAGCCTTGTTGTGATAGTACTCAGTCAGTAGTCTAACTTAGTGTATCAGGACAACTTATGAGATGCTCTCTTCTTGTTTCTAGGTTGGTACAAGCTTGAGCGTGGTTAGCTAAAACCAGCTTAAAAAGTGAATAGTATTTTGTTCTGTTCAGGGGAGAGTCAAATTGCATGCAGTTAGGAGCAGTGGAGGGAAGGATAGGTAGGGTTTGGAATGCCATGGGACGCCTGCATCCCATTAGCGTGTTAGGGAAGCATGGCTGCTTCACGGCGCTTGCTGGCTGCAGAGAGCCATGGAGGACCTTTCTGTTTGGGCTTCTTCCCGATGAGTGGAACGGCATATGCTGCAAGGCATATTTTAGTTTCAGTTGATTTTTTTTGTCTTCTTTCTCTTCTCTTCTCTGGTAGTCTTGCTTCTGTGACTTAAGCATTCTGACCTCATGCTGAAACAGAGTGTCACAGATCAAATATTGCCAGACTCTATAGTCAGCTATCTTCTCTGTTTCTTTCAAAGCTAGGCACGACCTCCTGTATTGTTTCCACAAACCACTAATATATAATGACCCATGGTTTGAAAAGTTGTGTGTTAACTGTCTTGGTCCATGATTTTTTCCTTTTTTTTTTTCTCGGGTAGGTCATAAAACATTTTTCAGACAGACCAGTTTTAGACCTAAATTATTTAGAAAAACCTAAACATAGCTTATACTTCACGTCATGTGTTGCTGCTCCCCTCGTGTGTTTATGTCCTTTGACAGACACTACCCAGGACACATGACTGGAAACATAAGGTCGATGGGAACGTTAGAACGTGGTGTTGAGAACTCTGGTGTGGTTGGGAAGTGTTTGTACTCACGGAGTCAGAAATGACATAGCATCTGAGCAGAGTTATTACCAACGCTCACTGGTGCACAGGTTATGTCTACAGAGAGGTCTGTGCAGTCCTGAAGGTCATGGGGCCCTTAGAAGGTTTGAGGTTGGTGAGCAGAGTCCTCACAGCAGCAGCGATGAGCTATGGGGACACAACTATAGCTCAACATGTAGGATGGATGAGAGGTGTGTGTGTGTGTGTGTGTGTGTAGGTGTGTTGGTCTCTGGAAATGCATTTGAGACTCCAGAAGTAAGTCCATTCATCTGTGGTCAGTTTATTGATTAAGATTGCCAAAACAACTCATTGGGAAAACAGTTGTCTTTTAAAAGAGTGATGACGGGTCAACAGAATGCCCGGCATGTAAGGGTGAAATTGAACTCCTGCATATTATTTTTTAAAAAGACTTACAAGAGAATAGGGAGTCCAACTTAGGAGCTAAAACTAGACGTTGAATGTGCTAGAAGAAAAAGACATGGGTTTGCGAAAACGTCAGCTTGGATTAGACAAGAGTTTCTAGATTTGATACCAGCAAATAACCAGAGACCACAGATAATGAGGACTCAATGATGTTTTAGAAAATTTACTCAAAAGGCATTACCATGAAGGTGAGCTGATAACACACAGAGTGGGTAGAATATGTGTCTGATGAGTGTTTATTTGCCAGAGTGTACAAAGAACTCTGACAACAAACAACCCGCTTTTTAAAATGAACAAAGGATTTCAAGAGCTGCTTTTCCAAGGATGATAATAGAAGGCCAATAAATACATAACGTTCAAGGCCATTAGTTAAGAAAATTCAAATCAAAGACCCAGTGAGGCGAGGGATATACCCTTTCTGTGTCCATTAGTTAGTATATAAGTTAGTTGTTACTGGAATATCTCACATAAACATTTAAAAAAAAAAAAAGAAAGGTTTGCTTTACCTCAATGTTTCAGACAGCCTCTGTCTGTGGCTGGCTGGCTCCATTGTTTCTGGACTGTAGTGAGGCTGAACATTATGGTATAGAAAGTACACAGAGCAAAGCAACTTACCTCATGGCAGAGAGACGTGTTGGAGACAAGGTACATCTCTACACGGCACACTGCCAGTGACCTACTTTCTTCGGCCTGGCCCCACATCTTGTACTCCCAGTAATGCCCCTATTCTGAGCCCATCAGTGGCTTAATTTGTGGGTTAGAATCGTCAGGAACCAATCACCTCCCTGAAGTCCATTGTTTGACTTCCAGGATGTGAGCCTGTGAGAAGCATTTCATATTGAAACCATATAAGATGGAAGTAGCGGAGGGAGGGATGGGGGAAGTGTTGATGTGGAACACGAGAAATTAGAGCTCTCCTTCCTTCCATTGGGAGTGTAGATTGTGTAGTAGCTTTGGCAAACAGTCTGTCAGTTCCTCAAAAAGTAAAGGCTGGATGGATGACCTGGCAATTCCATTTCTAGGTGGAGTGATGTTTGTTTGTTTGCTTGCTTGCTTGTTTGTTTTCTTAAGAGAAAAAATAATCTTGTCACCCCAAATTTTGTATGTTGTCATAGCAACCTTATCCATAGTATCTGAAAGTTCGAAACAATCCAGAGATCCGTCAGTATGTGCATGGGTATATGTGTCTGCACAGTGCAATATTAGTATATCATGAAAATAATGAAGTATTGATGCATATTACAACATGAGAAATCCTTGAAATCACTGTGCAATAAGAGGAACCAAGCACAAAAGACCAGCTATGATGAATTTTTAGGAAAAATCTAGACTAAGTTAATCATTTTGAGTTCAGTGATTTTCAAAGGCTCGGAGAGGAAGACTGGAGACGATTGGCCACTACTGCACGCACGGTCTCCCAGTGATTGTTGACACGCTGTGCAATTAGAGAGTGAGGGTGTGTGACTGTATGACTAGACTAAGAATCACAGGATTACACACTCTAAGATGAGTTACAGTGTATGTGACTTTCATCTCAATTAAAAGTCAGTATGACTGTATGACTAGACTAAGAATCACAGGATTACACACTCTAAGATGAGTTACAGTGTATGTGACTTTCATCTCAATTAAAAGTCAGTATTGATGGACAATGTGCACAGTGTGAGAGACCTTGGAACACTCAGTCCTAAATGGGATGTTGCCATCAAACCCCTCCTCTCAGGGTTGAGGGAATTACGCTGAAGAGGAGATGGAAAGAACCTGATCCCAACTGCCAGAGGGGATGGATGACATCAAAGAAACAAGGCTTTCTGGATCCAACAGGACTGACGTGGGCACATATGAACAGAGATTTCGGCAGCATGCACAGGGCCTGCACAGGCCCAAGACAGATGGCATCCCAGCCCGGAGGGGAAAAGTAGACACAAGTCCCCATCTCTAACCCAGAAGCTATCTCCAACTGATAACTACCTAGAAAGGAAAAATGAGTTTTCGTTTTCTCTGAGGAGTCTACACTTACGGATAGGCTTTGTGCCCAGGAACAGATAGCGGACTCAAAATGAACTCCGTGGTGTTTTTGAAGGGTTCTTTTTTCCTTCTTACAATGCTTTGTCTGTGCATTTTTTTTCTTAACCTTTCAGATCTTTTACTTATATATTGTGGTTTCTGATTTTATTTTATGGGTTTTCTGTGTGTGAATGTGTGTGTGTGTGTGTCTCTTGTGTGTTGCTGTGTTTCTTGTGCTTTTTCTTTGATAATTTTTTCCTGTTTGCTTGTTTTTATTTTATCTTATTTTACATATCTCTTTGTAGTTTAATGAGAGAAAGAAAAGGTGTGGATTTGTGTGGGTTGGGAAGTGGGGAGGATATGGGAGAAGGTGGGGGGCAGGAACCATAATCAGAATATATTATATAAAAGTATCTATTTTCAACTAAAAAATGATGGTCATCAAGTAGGTGTGGATCATATTTGAAACCAGTTGGTCTTCCACTACTTTGACTGTACCCATATAGAAATACGGAGTTGCAGAACTACAGTGAAGGAATAAGTAACTTGATAAAGTGGACCAGGGCCCAAGTTCCAGCCGTGCACTTATGATCTGATTTTGTGTTCTTAACCTCTACAATAAGCTGCTCTTCCTCATCTATAAAAATCAGACAAAAAAACATCAAAAGTGGGGGGAAAGGCGATATTGACATAATACTTGGAGCAGGGAGAACTCTCAAGGGTCATGCCTGATGGCCTTAATTTGCTCCCACGACTAAGGACACCAAATTGCTGTAGAAGTCAGTGATAACTTGCTTCCACGGGGGTTTCTTAGTGTTATATAGAATGAGTTTTGAAGGAAATGTAAGGCTGTCCATTCATGGCATGCTATCTCACTTGCTGACCCTTTGGGAGGTTATGTATGGAGCTTCTGAGAAAATATCCCAGTATTCTCGGAGAGCTCATGTGGAGCAGAGCATGCGGCTTGTAACCCTGCTACTATTATGCCTGTGGCTTTATGTGGTTGTTGTTCTAACTAACGGTATTGGGACTCCTCATCTTACTCTTTAAAAATTCCAGTAACGTGCTCTTCGGTATTAGTCAGGCGCTCCTTATGTTTCAGCCACAATTATAACAGTTTCTCCTTTGGTGGGGAAGGGGTTGTACAAGCCATTACTTAAGGAATTTTGGACATTCTTCAGAGGAGACAGTCAGGGAGGATTGATGACATGATGATAGAAAGCAGGTGACCCTGGTAATTTCAGCGGATCAGTCGCGTGTTTCATTTCTGGCAGCCCTGCCATGGGGATGCAGGTAGTAACAGGATCCACAGATGACAGACTATCGCTGCCCTGGGCGATACTTGAGAATGTGCAGTTAATAAACTTCTGGAATGCCTTCTGGGGATGACAGGTGGGTGGGAGGGTAGAACTCTACAGTTCTAGGGCAGCGGGTGTTTTTTTCATCCAGGGAACTCAGTTTCATTGTCAGGGCACATGGTTCTCAGAGAACCGTGCTTCTGATTACATGTGGCTAGCTTGGTCCTCATCAGTAATGGTTGCTTATGATCAGGTGTATTGGAGGATGTGTCACCAGGATATTTAGAAAGTCTAGAGAGCTGTGAGTCCCCCAGCTGGGGAACTATGAGCAGCATTTAGAGCTATTAGGTGAAGAAGATTAAGAGATAAGTGTGGGAACGTGGAGGCATGACTAGAGACTTTGGGCCTTAGAGTGAGGCTGTGTGATTATCCTGCACCCTCCAGAACCACAAGTGTACCTCAGCCTGGTCTGTGAGAATGTCAACAAAGTTGATAATGGCATTGTCCTCATTCTAATTTGTCACTTCATTCAGAGGTGGGATGTGGAGTTTGTGGTAAGTTACATTATTTATTTCGTGATATCCTTGTAATTTTCGTGATAGTGGAAACTTAGAGACAGGAGTTGGACTGACACATGTGAATGGTATTTGAAAAGCAGGTATTTGTATCTGATCTGTATGGCATTTGCCATCTGCTGTGTGAATACTCACTGCAGAAAGTGCCAATCACAAGACACCGAGAAGCGTCCGTGTGCCGCCTCTGTGCAGCGGACTTGCAGGTGACAACCCCTGTGAACATCTTTCTTTCCTGCAAATCACAGAACAGCCCCCTGAGGTCATCCATGGAATAGTCATCACTGTGACGTCAGAACTATTACCATATCCTGTGGGCTGGAACAAGGAACAAATTCTGTTCACAAAGGGTTGGCAGGATAGACACCCAGCTGTGATTGTCCTCGGTGCGGCTGTTTCATTTATTTACTGCATATTGCAATGTGAAATTCTTCAGTGTGGGCACTGTTGTGTCATGGATTTTGGTAAAATGTCAGAAAATCTTTTTTGTTATCTTTTAATATAGTGCGTGCGTGTGTGTGTGTGTGTGTGTGTGTGTGTGTCTGTGTGTCTGTGTGCATGTGTGTGTGCGTGTGTGTCTGTGTGTGTGCGTGTGCGCGCGTGTGTATTTGTCTGTGTGCATGCATGTGCGTGTGTGCGTGCGTGCATATGTTTATATAGGTACTTATGTGCCACAGCACACATCCAGAGGTCAGAGGACACCTTGCAGGAGTCAATTCTTTCTGTCATGGGGCTCCTATAGATTGAATATCAGGTTGTCACACTTGATATCAAGCACCTTTACTCACTGAACCATCTTGGCAGCCCCAATTTTATTTTACATCTAACAAATAATGTGGTCAGAGAAGTATTTTCAAGAGGCCAAATAGCCTAAGATCCAAATTTGATTTTGCACCGTAGTTCCCTCTTGTCTGTAATGGGTATTCAATAATTCCAGGGCTGCTTGTCTGGGTCAGAGTCCACTCTTGCATAACATTGACTGTCACTGTAGAAGTCCAGAGTGTCTAGGCAGCCACCATCAAATTCCTGTTGTGCTCCTGCATGGGATAGTGTGGCCCAGACCTGGGCCAGCAAGTGCTCCCAGTTGAGTGGCACACGCTAGAAGCAAAGAACACGGCACTCTCCAGTCTGTGATGCTCCGGTGCTAAGTTGTTTTATGGTGCATTTTAGGTAACACATTCATATATATCACTCGAAATGAAATAATGTATGCCGTATTTGATAGTAAAATTAAGAGGAATGATGAGTTTCATTATTCAACATTCATCACATAGTTAACGGGTGCTGAACGCACACGTGTCTCATTCAAGTTCAAAGGCGACGATAGTAAATAACTATGCTGTCCCCTTTGTTTCTAGAAAGCTGTGGACCCAGTGAAGGACAGTAAGAGTCCTGCAGCGCCCACTCTCAGTTCTGCTGCAGGTTCTGGTGTCTATGCTTCCCCAGCAGGTGTGGTCCTGGACATCTGACCCGTAACAAGAGTCAGAGCCATCCTGGGCAGTCACAGGCCTGTGCCGCTGGCTCTGCAATACTGTTAGTGCTGTGCGTTTTGAAACATTGAGGGAAGGTGAGAACTATGCTTTTTGGGAAACACCTTTTAAGAAGAAGATTTAAAGAAGAAATGACCCCTCGTTCCAGAAAGAATGTCTTTCATTTTTTCAGATGAAAGAGTGAAATGGAAACAAGAACTTAATATTAGGTTGAATTAGCAGGAATCTAGTAATTGTGTTCAAACAGCAGTGTAATTGCAGGTCTTAGCCACAAGCTTATGGAGCTCAGATGAAAGGTGTGAGGTAGGCATAATTTCTTAGTGTGTCTTGAGGTAAAAGAAGGGCTTAGGGCCAAGCTCAAGGCTATAATTAGAGGGAGGTAGCAGTGAGGCTGCCCTTCCGCAACACCCGCTGCCCCATGCTCCTGACGGCTTTCCTGCTCTGAGAGATCCTGTTTTTATTGTTTGTAAGGGGCTCGCCTGTGAGTTAACAGTAAGAACCTAGGCATTCCTTAGCTCTGGAGCCAGGACAAAACTGTCCTTAGCAGAGACCTATACTGTGCACCTGCCTGGCCACAGCTGGGAAGCCGGTTCTGCAGGTCACCAGGAAGGCAGAAGACGAAGGCCCTTGGCCCCTGTGCTGCTGATGCTGTGAGATGTCGGCATCAGTGTCGCGGGGAAGTGTCAATGCTGAAGCAGCAAGCCACGTTCTGCCAAAAGTCTCATCACACCACAGCCAAATTGCTCTCGGAGAAAATCCCAGGTGTAGATTAAGATCCCAGCATTCCATAAAAGCATGCGGCTCCTACCTCTACCCCAAATAAGGCAGACTGTGCAGAACACTGTGTGTTTTAAATGAATTCCAGAGGACCGCCCTTTTGGCTAAAGGTGCAGCTAGTCAGAATTAGCTGTACTGGAACTTGACTGCAGGTGGTCCTGGGTTACTTGGCTCTGCTTTAAAAACCACTGTGGGAGGCCAGGGAGATGGCATACTCAGGAAAGTGCTTCCTACACGAGTGCAGGGACTCAGACCCACACAAGAAGCTTGCTTGGCATACAAGTCTGTTATCCCGTGATGGGGAGACAGGAAAATCCAGTAGTCTAGCCTACTTGGCAAGCTCTAGGCCAATTGAGAAACCTTGTCTCAAAAATTAAGGTGGTGAGCAACTGCAGAAGACACCTGATGTTGGCTTCTAGATTCTACCTACATGGGTACAAACATGAACACACACACACACCACTTTGTCTAAACAAGGCCTGTAGTCAGGCTTTCCCCATCTGCCCCCCTGGCACAAGGGGCTTAGATGGCAGGAGCTGAGAGGATGAGTTTCTATGTTCTTCCTGGCAGCAGTGTGGCCAGCATCAGCCTCTGGCAGCCTCGCTTCACACTGCTTGTTGCTGTCGCAAGGACTACACCTGTGCCTGGGGAAGAGAGCAGCCTGGTCAGTGGGACAGTGACCCAGGATGACAGCAGGTGCATTTGTGTAGTCTGAGTGGTGACCAGGAAGAACCAGAGCCCTTGTTCCGACTGGCAGTGCTGTCACAGATGGTTCCACAGGACACTCTGCCAGGGAGACGCTAGACAAGGCCCTGTCCTGCAGGGCACAGCCCACACGGTGTCTGCCTTATTTCTAATCATGTCTTTTTGTAGAAAGGAGAGTGGACATTAAGGATTGTTGCACACCTTTGCTGTACTGTCCCAAGCTGGCTGCTATACTTCTGCATACCTTGTCTATTCCAGGCAGAGTAATTACCTCAAAAGATGTGTGTAATAGTGTAACTAGTGTCTGGCCTTGGCTTTAAAGTTGTCAGCGAGGCATGGTTTTCAGAATATAATGAAGGGACCATCTTTTCAGACAGCTTGGTTTCTTTTCGTATTAATTAGGACTTATCTAGTTCATAGCAAACTACAAAGTTGTAATATTTACAGTCTACTTACACTTTATTTCCCAGGGAATATAAGACTTGTTGAAGAATTATTCTATAAGGGAAAAAGGGGGCTTCATGTTAAAAATTATTTAAGGCAGATAAAATATGTGCTTGAAGAAAATTGTGTCAGAAAGTTAGGCAGTGGTGGTGCATGCCTTTAATCCTAGCTCTCAGGGGGCAGAGGCAGGTGGCTCTTTGGAGTTCGGTGCCTGCCCGTGCACTATCCCCCAGTGGGTGTGCAGACCATGGTTTTGGTAGGAAATGAAGTGTCCGGTGGGCTAGACCACAAAGTCTTTCTCAAAATACCTATCTTCAGAGCAGATGCCTCCACAGATACTCCCCTTTCAGATGCCCATGACTTGGCTGGCCCTGCTCCTCTCCTGACTCTCCTGCTGCCCGCCGGGTTGTTGTCTCTGTCCTTCTGCTGTGTATACCCCGCAGTGACAAACTGCCTACAGAATAACTAGCTGTCTGCTTCTTCCTGTTCAGGGTTAGCAGATAAGCTGGGTTCCAGAAGGCAGGACCCAAAGCTTTGTTCTGCATTCTGAGGCTGCAGTGTCATAGCTACCTTGGATTCTTAATGCATGTCTTTTCTAAAAGTAATCCCTTTATTCTGTTCCCTTTTTCCATCCTATTCTTTAACTTTTGGCTTTGTGATAAAATGACGTAGAATACCATAAAGTGACATAATAAAAATATGGGCACTTTCAGCTTTAGGAAAACCCCCAACTGAAATGAGTTCATACAGCAAATAGTAGCTGCAGAGTAGGATAATCAAGAATAAGTTAACTCATGACATTGTCTTCTTTCTAGGTCATTGTATGAAATAAAATGTAATAAGTAATTAAACGCAATGAAAAGAAATTGACCAAATACTTATAGTAAACATAGTTTTGTATGTCTGAAGGTTGTGTTCTCCTGAGGTAAAGTTGTTCTCAGGTATGCGTTCATCTGCTTAGCCTGTCAGAACAAAGGCTTCCAGACTGGGCCATCTAAACAACTGAAGTATATTAGTAGTGTCAGACTCCTTGGGGTTAAAGGTCAGGGTGTCAGCTTGTCGTCTTCTGAGGTCATGTTCATGTACCACAAATGGAACCTTCTCTGTCCGCATCATCTTTCATCTGTGCACATGTCTCTAGGGTCTTTGTCCAAAGGTCCTCTTCTGAGGACACCAGATTCATTTTAACTTCTTCACCTCTTTAAGGGACTGGTCTCCAAATACAGCCACATCTTGGGCTGGAGAAGATGGCTCAGTGGTTAAGAGAACATGTTCTTGCAGAGAACCTGGGTTTGATTCCCAGAACCTACATGATGGCTCACAACCATCTGTAACTCTAGTTCTAGGAGATCCAACACTCTCTTCTGACTTACATGGGTGCCAGGCATGAATGTGGTAGGCATACATATGGGCAAAATACTCATACATAAAGTTAAATAAGTCTAAAAAAATTCAGATATAGTCACATTCATTGTGTCCCAGACACAATTGAGGGAGATACAAAATGAGCCCATAATAGTCTACAGATATGACAGTATTGAAAGTCTGAGTGACATGGCTCTTTGGGGTGGAACATTTGAGCTTTGTGTGTATGCTGCCTTGTGTCCCCTCCAGATACTGTGCTCAGCTTCTGTGCTGTGTTTCTGTTTTGGTAGGCCTGGCAGCTGAGGTTCAGCCACCTTGTGGGATACGGTGCCAAATATTATTCATACCTGATGTCCAGGGCCGTGGCGTCCATGGTGTGGAAGGAGTGTTTCCTACAGGATCCTTTTAACAGGTAACAAGGGTAGGGTGGGGGGAATTCATGAACCATCCTCTCCTCAACCCACAAGATGCAAAACACACACATATACACACTCACTGCATCCAGTGTCAGTTGCTTAGAACTTTGTGGTCCTGGCAGTGGGCAGGAGCACTGTGGTCAATCTCTTATTAGGCCTCTCCCTTCAGTGAGCCCTTCTGCCTCCTGATGTGACCATGACCCTTCCCTGACTGTGCAGCTCTGAAGTCTTCTCGGGGACTTGGCTGCTATCCTCAGGTATAGAGGGGCCCTGTGTGAGGGCTCCCAGCATCTGTACAGAGCAGTCCTGGACTACTTTTCACAAAGCCCCTATGATTCCTCATACTTCCCCAGGGCCTTCTTGTCAACACCTAGGTAACTGGAATTTCAGGCCTAAGGACAGCCTTACTAATTCCTCCCTCCTGTCCACCACAGGACTTGTTTTTGATTGTTTGTTTGTCTGTTTTGTTTTGTTTTTCGTTGCCTGGAGCAGCATTGGTGTATTGCGATTAACACTCTGGTTGTTTCTGGAAATGAAACTTCTTCCTGCTTTGAGTGTCTTCTCTCTCTGGGGAAATTATCCCTAAGAAAATGAGCAGTCCCGAGGAGGGATGCTGCTCTCCTGGTCACCTTTACTCAAGGACTCACTGTCCCTTGAGCTGTCTGTCCTCAAAGGGCCGCCAGGAAGCCTTGCCCCATGTGTCCTTCATTATGATGACCAGTGATTTAGACCACCATTGACCCGTTTTGATATAATATTGAAGACATGACTTTCTGGGTCACTCTCAATGGTCACAGTATCAGTGGATTAGCGGCCGATGTGCCCCTTTTAGTTACTGTGCGGAAATGGAAGGAACATCAAGTCCGCTCCCTCCCTGGACACAGTCAGACCTAACTGTAGAGCAGGCAGGTGAGGGCTGGTGACCTGATTTCCAGCCATAGGCCTCTGCTCCATCCAGTTCCTCTGTGTCCTCACAGGCTCTTGGAACAGTCAGAGCTCAGAGGCCCTGAGGCTGTAAACCTACCCCACCCCCACCGCATTCCTTAGAAGGAGTTGCCTTTGAAAGCAAACCAGTAATTACAGCCTGATGTCGAGCACGGCATCTCCTCACCAACCCAGTGAGATATCTCTGACACTTCTCAGGCAGTTCCCGGAGATGTCTGTCTGCCCTGCAGCTTTGCTTATAACACATAGCCTCTTAGGCACAGCTAGCCTTCCAGCAGCTGGGCAGAGCTGGCTTTCCATACAGGCTCTCTAAGGCTTAGGTGGGGGTGGGGACTGATAGCACATGGACTAGAGACCCTGTGGATCTCCCACCCCACCTCCTTGCCCCTGCACACTCCTCTAGATCTCTCTGCTTTTCCTACAGTTTCACAGATTCAGATCATCTCTGAAGTTAATAATCACATTCAGTTGCAGAATCTTTCGAATTTGGATCTAACATCATAGGACTTTTTACTTTTTTTTTCTTTTTTTTTTTTTTTTTTTTTTTTTTATAGCTTGGTACCCACATTTTATTTTGTGTCCTTTTCATACTGCTGACGTGGTCTGTTTTACAGACTAATAATTTCCAAAGGGTCTCAGCCAAACTTGACTACAGTAAATCGCTTCAGGGATGACAGCTCTTTATTAAAGATGTCTATAAAATGGACAAAATATCATCTTATTCGAAGAAACTACACTTTATCCGAAAACCACATGCTAATAAAAACATATCTCTAAATATTTCTGTGTTGGTCATATGTGAATTCTTGTCTAGACACATAGCTGCTGTACTTTTATGACCATGTAAACATTAGCTTATAAAAGTACTCTCTGGACTAGGAAATTCCTAACTGCTGTCAGAAGGGTTTTTGTTGTTGTTATTGTTATTTGTTTGTTTGTTTTTTGAGACGGTACAGGCTGTCCTGGAACTCATGACTCTTTCTCTTCAGCCTACAGAGTTAGGCTTACAGGTCGGCAATAAAGGATCCTTTTAACCGAGAGGCAGACTGTGAGGTTCCATGGGGCTCTGGACACCAGAACAGAGGCTTGTCAGGGCACACTGCCTCCTCTCCCCCACACTCAGGACAGAGGCTGGCCAAAGCCTTTTCGCACCTTGCTTGAGAATGCCCTGCCATTGTGTTTTCTGCTTTACCTTAGTGTTTATGATGCTTGGGAGGCAGAGCCAGGTGGATCTCTGTAAGTTCCAGTCCAGCCTGGCCTACAGAGTGAGATCTGGGACAGCCAGGGCTACACAGAGAAACCCTTTCTCAAAAACCAAATGAAAATGAAAAAAGAAATAATGAAAATGAAAAAAGATATAATCCTATCTAGAAGTCCAGGTCCCCAGAACCGAGGTGAAGAGCCAGCTACAGCAACATAGGCCTGACATCCCAGCACCAGGAAGGTATATAGGCACATCCCTAGAGCTCACTGGCCATCCAGCCTAGCTGAATTAGGGCACAGGAGAGTCAGTGAGAGACTCTCAGAAAATAAGGTGAAGAGCAGTTGGGGAAGTCACCTGATGTTGACTTCTGACCTCTACATGCAAACACACACTTGCACGTGCCATGTACATGTACTCATGAACACACATGCACAAGTCCAGTTAGAGGCAGAATTAACCTATTATACCAAAAAATTAAAGAGTTAGTAGAATGAAAATAATACCACAATTTTTTTTTTTTAACTCAGGACTGGGTATGCAGCTCAGTGGTAGAAAACTCACCTAGTGTGTTCAGTCAGAGCCCTGGGTTCAGTTGCCAGCACCACACCAAAAATAGTACCTAAATACTTTGTTTTTAAGTATGAGATGTCCCCAGGGTTCACAACACGGGAATATATATGAGCCATGTGGATAATAGATTCTCTTCTCCAGGGCCGCCGGGGAGCGCTACCGCAGAGAGATGTTAGCCCATGGTGGGGGCAAGAAGCCCATGCTCATGGTCCAAGGTAAAGCACAGCCCACACTGCCATCTCCTCTGGGACTGGAGGGTTTGTTTCCAATCTTTATGGGCTGACACAGCGTCAGCTTTCAGAATGTTGGTAATACTCTAATAGAACATAGTTGACTTGCCACAAGTCCCAGGAAATGTGCCTTTAGCCCCTAACAGCTCACAGTGGAGGGTTCAATTTTGTTTGGGTTTAGCTCTTGTTGTTTTATCCTAAAAAATTCATACATTTATTCTCTGTCTCTCTTTTTCTTTTTCTTTCCTGAGAAATCCAAAGCTTAAGGTTAGAGATTTGGTCTGTTGAAAAATTAGAACCTAATTAAAGCATCTTTTTATAACATCGAAATTTTTGTTTTCCTATAAAATTGACAAATGTTAATTTATGGAAATTTTAATTATAGATGGAAGTGACCGTCATGAGTTTTTATGAAATGTTCTCACAAATATTTATAGAAAGATGTACTTCTTAATGGGTACTCTCAATACATTGATAATTACAGTTATAGCTAAGCCATTTGACTGTTTAATGACATTGCCCTAGGAAATGACTCCCAGTATTGGGTCTGTACTGTTTCATCGTAGTCATTGAGTAGGTCCTGGTAGTAACTGTTTAAAGGGTCTTCTTTCCTACTTCTGTTGAATGTAAGGCCAGATCCTTGCCTTTCACTCTTCCCGTGCTCTTCAAGTGTGTGAGTAGTAATGCGTACCAGGCCTGCTTGTAAGCTCTAGGGCTAGAGGACTGAAAGATGCTAAGGCAGACCCTGCTTATGTGAGCCTTCATTCATTTGAACAGCCTGGCTGGCTTGGTTAGGGACTTGAGGTGCTCATCTGGACCCCTCTGCTCGATGCCTGATGATACTGTGGTATCGTGCATCAGTGAACAACTCCAGATTGCCTGTTTTTTATGAAGAAAATGTGCTAATCTTGCTTCAGTGTCCTCCTTGCTTCTCCTTGGCCCTTATTGGTCTTTGCTACATCTAGAAATGTTCCTGTGTGACTTTTTTCCTTGCAATAGGGTCTGCCTACATTACCCTGACTGGTCTGTGATTCTTAAACTGAAGCAGTTCCCCTCTTTCAGCCTACTGAGTAGCTGGTACTGTAGGCATGCCTGGCTAGAACTCTTTTAAAGGGTTCTCACATGGTAGATAATTTAATCTTCTTAGGAAACTTTTGAAAAAGGAACTGTCATTATCTGCATTTTATAGGTGATGAAGCAGGCCTAGTCCCCTTCTCCTTTTTGGAGCAGTAAAAAGAAGATCCAGAATTCAAACCTCATACTTCAACAAAGACCAAGCTTTTCATAAAGGAGCCTGAGAAACAGGCTCCATGAGGAAGGGAAATGGGTCGCATACTGGTAGTGTATGTGCAGTCCTGTGCAGACAGCTCAGGTCAGTGGAGAGACTGGTCGTGTAATAGATGCTGCTGCCTGACTGGGTTCTAAATGCTGTCCTCGCGTGAATAATAGTTTCCATGCTGTTCAGTACAAGTCAGAACTGTTCTCATGGTTCTCTTGACTGCTTTGACTGTCTACTCTGCCTCTAAGTATGGTACATCGTCCTTGTACAAATTCTGTGCTTTATCTGAAACATCTTTGGGCTAAAAATCAGGATGTCATTTAGCCTTGCCTTTGGGACACTCCTGGCCTTAGCTGGGAGGGTTGCTGAGCTTTGTAATATACAAGTGAAGCGCTTGGTGGACACCATGGCTCTTGCCCCTCCTTTCTCCAAGAATGCAATGGGCAGTTAGGCAGAGCACAAATGGAAGGTGCTTTGACATCAGCTCAGGATTGACAGACAAGCTTTGCATAGGACAAGACAATTTCAAACAGATGACCAGGTGGGGTTTAAGTGAAACTACTTTGAACTCTCGGCATCAGGATTATAATAGCCAAGATAAGCTCTGAGAAGTGCTGAAGCTCATAAGCTTTTTGGGGTAGGTTGGGGGACTCTGGTCCCTTGCAGAGTCATGTCTGGGGGGCAGGGGTGCTGCTGTTCGTTTTGCCTCAGCTGCAGCTGCATTAAGGGTTATCAGTAGTTGAGCCTGCTGTATATGGCTCCTTTACCTTCCAGCTATAAGAAAGTTAGGGACCACCTTATCTCCCAAGACATATTTGATCTAGTTGGCTTTACTCACCTATGAAAAGTTCCATTTTCATGGGTATTATATGTATTTAGCTGCTTTTTTGTTTTTGTTTTGTTTTGGGGGGTTGTTGTTGTTTTTCAAGACAGGGATTCTCTGTGTAGCCTTGGATGTCCTGGATTCACTTTGTAGACCAAGCTGGCCTCAAATTCACAGAGATCCACCTGCCTCTGTGGATCTCCCAAAGTGCTGGGATTACAGGTGTGCACCGCCGTGCCCATCTTTAACTGCTTTTGAATACAAAGAATTAGACAGCAGATGACAAATAGCAAACCTGGCTCCAGACTTCATACTTCTGACTAAACCTGGGGCCTTTACATTTTTCAGGGGCCTCATGCCTCTGCATGGTGCTCAGAGAGAGATTTAAGAGTACTTCAGAGAACTCAGAGAGGGCCTTGAACCCTCAGTAGTAAACCCTGCTCTTAAAAAGCAAGTACACTTGAGATCTTTACTTTCTCACATGGGGCCATCCACTTATCTACTCAGTCCCTCCAGCATTTGCATTCCCTGGAGACAGACAGCCTCAGTGGCCAGCACCCCACCTAAGGGAGCCCCAGAGAGCCTACAGTGCTGCCTCTTTCATGTCTCATTTGCCGCAGCTGCCAGGCATCGGCACATCACCCAGTAGTTCTCACAGGAGACGCCAGGCTGTTTGGGGGAGTGGGCCTTCTCCCCTCGACCATGATGCACCATGGTGAACACAGTATTTCCTCGCTGTTGAAGAAAGTGTAGCACAAGAGAATTGGATTTTTACTTCCTAGCTCTGCCACTGTTTCTTGGCAAAGTCAGTCTACCTCACTAAGACAAAACTAAACTTGACTTGAAAAAGCCTTCCCTTCTGCTGTCTTGTGGAGTGGGTGTGCATGGCACACATGCACATGGTAATGAGTCAGCGCTTCCCAGACAGCTGGGCCTTGTGAATTGTTAAATGCATTCATAGATCATATAGAGAAACATTTTTAAAGTACTGTATTTAATGACGAAGCCCCCAAATGAACATGGTATGGCAAAGCCTGGCTGAAGTCTAGTCACCATTCTAGGTGAAGCCATGTCTGTGTAATGTGAGGGAAAGTTCTGGCTGTGCCTCCTAAACCCTGTGGAGTTTCTGGGCTCCCATTAAGTGTCACGTTTCTGAATACTTTTGCCCAAGATAAGACATGAAGATAAGGCATTTTCATTCACGTTGATGTTCTCTCAGCTCCATACTGGAATGTTTTTCTTAAGTTGTCCCGTGGTGAGCATGAACCAGAGTCCAGTTCCCTAACTATGGTTTTAGACTATGTATTGTTTTCTAAAAAGGTCAAGAGCACTGAGCTTGTGAGTATCCGGCCAGGGATACTCTGTCCTTCCTGGGAAACCCAACTGTCTCCCCAGCAGCAAGAAGAGTGGTCATGAATATTGGAGGCAGGGACATGTAAGCAGTTGGTGAGTGACCAGGAGCCCTCATGCTAGCCCACAGCTGTCCTCCTTAAGAGTTTGTCCTATGCATGTGTTCTCTGTGCGCTTGCTGAGTTTTGGGGTTTAGATTTTACTTATTTTTCCATAGTTTTTACTAATTACTAAACAGTCATCATGCCAGGTGCTTGTTGCTGTGTCACCTTCCTCAGTTCCCTAGAACAAGGGTCTGTGTTTCTATAAATAAAGAAATGTGGCCAGGTCCACACCCTTCCACTGTTGCCTCCCTTGCAGGAGTTCTGACCCAAGATCGATGTGTGGATCATGGGGTGACATGAGCCTTGAGGGCTCCTGTTTCCTCAAAATCCCATCTGGCCCTCCTTCTGCTGGCTGCCTCTGCGCACCTTCCACTCGGGCAAATCCTCCCACTTCCTTACCATACAGCAGCAGTGACTAACCACAGTGACCCTAGGGGAAAGCCAAAGCCCTGGGTCCCTACAAACCCCTGAGCTCTGGCTGCAGCCCCTTCTCCAAACAAGCTCAGTTTGTCTCCATGACCAAGAGCAGTTTGCAGAGAGGTAACTGACAGAGTTCTAAAGATCAGGTAAGAGGGAAAACAGGAGATAAATGAGTCAATTCTCAGAACACTGAAACTCCCTTTCCAAGTGATTCACAGAATTAATGTCTAGAAGCCCGCAAGGCCTAACCTTAAGCTGATTAAAATCATTTACTACTTAGCATCTCTGCAAATCATTATTGGGGCAAAAATACATTCACTTTGCCATAATTATTCTAAATCATCTCTTCTAGTTCATTAGATATTATTTATGTTCACAAAAATAAATCAAAGGATTATGGGTTGTATTTTTTTTTTAATTTTTTTATTTTTTGTTATCAATCACAGTTTAGGTACTTTGCATCCCATGCCCAGCCCGCCCACTCCCTCCCACCCTCCCCAACCCTCCCTCATCTCCTCCCCGCCCACTCCAAGTCCACCAGCGGGGGAGGACCTCCTCCCCTTCCATCCAACCCCAGCTCATCCTGTCTCCTCAGGGCTGGCTGCAATGTCATCCACTGGGATCCAGCCAGTGTGTCACTCCCCGG
>CM053745.1:3038405-3180264 GCA_028658305.1 Pachyuromys duprasi | reverse complement strand
GAAAGAGTCAGCCATCAAGATCATGACTGAAACAGTCCCTGTTTACCTGAATAGGGTGTTCAGTCCTACACCAAGCTATCATGGGCCCCATCTGTGTGGGAGTTCCAGGCCACATCCACACATGGTCCTTGATTGTAGAAACCGTCTCATACAAGACCCCTGTGCCCTGCTCAGTTTGGTCGTTGTGGAGCTCTTGTTCTCCCCAAGTCTCAACAACCTTCTCCAGATCTATCATTACTTCTCGCCTTCTGTCAGAGGCTTGATCACGAGTCTTAATATCTGCTCTGATACATCGCTACATTGACCTCCCCCCCCCCCAGAGGTCCTCTTTGGCATGCTCCTGTTCTGTTGCTTGTTTTCTCCTCCACTCAATGTCCATCCCATTTGTTCATTCAAACAAGCATTGATCATACTAATCTAGGTCCAGTGGAGGAGTTTATTGACAATATTTAGGATTGAGTGCTCCAAAGTCTCTTACTTGCCACACACTGTCCTACTTGTGGATCTCTTTGATAATTACCACCTACTGCAAGAAGCAGCTTCACTGATAAGGCTTGAGTGATGCTCTAATCTACGCATATAGAAATATATCAGTAGAAGTAATTGTATTGCATGTTCCTTGAGCAGAATAATAATATTAGGTGATTCCCCTTGTCCCATAACCTATCTACTCTTAGGATTTGGGCCACTTTAGCAATATCAGGAATGGGTTTCATCTTGTGAAGTGGGCCTTAAATCTAATCAGAAAGTGGTTGGTAACATTACATAACATAGCATAGCATAACATAACATTTATGCCATTATTACATCAGTTTATCTTGCAGTCAGGTCTCTGTTGTAGGTCACAGGGCTTGTAGCTGGATGATATTGATATTATTTTTCTCTTCCAGGGGTGTAAAAAGTACCTTCTGGCATCATGAATACTAGTCTGTAGGAGTAAAGCTTCTAATAGGTCACCAGCTTAATTTCTCCATGTTTGATGACCTAAAGAAGTTATGTCTTCAGTAATAGGCCCTACTATCAGGTTATAGAGAGTAACCAATAGCCTTGGCAATAGTCTGTGATATTTGGTGGGCAAGGTTTTGGGACCCCTTTGACCAGTGACTCAGTAAGATGTAACCCACCCATTCCTGGCACTGAAGGTTTTCATTGATGGTATAAGATATCTAGTTGTGGAGACATAAGATTGTCTGCCCTATTATATGGTGACTCCACTTAAATTTCTTTCATATATATCTATATTTTAGGAGCTTCTATGGTAGTTGGTTTCCATTTTGCTTTTCAGAAGACTTTTGGCGTTAGTTGTACCTCCCATATTCCCCTTTTTCCCTGACCTCCCATCCTTCCCATTTAATCTTCCTATATTAGGCTCTCCTTTATCTCTTTATAAAAAATGTACTTTTAATTCTTTTTTCATGGAAAGTCCTCTCCTCCCAAATGGCTCCTAAGCAGGTACCTAACTGCTTTGGTTATTCCACTGTCACACACATATTCAAAGCTTGAAAGCTAATATCCACATATAAGACAAAACATGCGATGTTTGCCTTTTTGAGTCTTGTTTACCTCAGGATGATTGTTTCTATATGTCCACAGGTTTCATAGTTTCATTTATCTTAACAGCTGAATGTTACTCTATTGTACAAATGTGCTACATTTTCTGTATCTATTTTTCAGTTGTTGATTATCTAGGCTGTTTCAAATTCTAGCTATTATGAATACAGCAACAACAAATATGGATGAGTCAGTATCCTTATGGTATCCTTTGGGTATATGCCTGAAAGTAGTAAAGCTAGATCTTGTGGTAGATCGATTCTCGACTTTTTGAGGGACCTCCACACTGATTTCCACAGGGACTATACCAGTTTGCAGTTCCATCACCAACCAATAAGTGTTCCTCTTTCCTCACATTCCCCCTTCAGCAGCTGCTGTCGTGTGTTTTATTGATTGTGGCCACTGTGATAGGATGCAGTGCCTTTCCTTCCTTCCTTTTCTTCTTTTCTTTTTTCCTTTTAATATCTGTTAAGAATTGCTTTGTGTCCTAATAATGTGGTCAATTTCAGAAAAAGTTTCATGGGCCACTGAGAAGAAAGCATATTCTTTAGTTTTGGGGTAGAATATTCTGTAGATATCTGTTAGGCTCATTAAACTCGTGACATTATTTAGCTCCAGCATTTCCTTGTTTAGTTTTTGTCTGGATGACCTGTCTGTTGGTGAGAGTGGGAAACTGAAGTCACTATCACTTTGTGAGGGTCAGTCTGATTTTAGCTATAGTAATGTTTCTTTTATAAACTTGGGTACCCTTGTGTTTAGTACATAAACCCTCTTGGTGGATTTTTTCTTTGATGAGTGTTGGCCTTCCCATTTGGATGGGAAAGTGTCCAGAAACCACAACTCTGAAGCCTGAGAACCACACAATTCTGGGGTGGAGCAGTGTCCCAAGGGAAGGGTATGCTGAGACATGGGAGCCCAGGAACCACAGCTCTGAGAGGACTCCTCAGCAGAGGCGTTGCATCTCCCAGGGGAGGGCATCCCCAGCTGAGCTGAGGAGTTCAGGAGCCTCAGCCCTGTTCCTTCTTCACATCTTTTCTGAACTTCTTGGCTTCTTTTGATGAGAAGGTCAAACCAAGGCAGCAGTCTCTTAAGAGAGATTTATTGAAGGGACAAATCCAGGAGTGGCTGCCTCTGCTCCCAGGAGAAGACAGCAGCGAACTAAACAGACACAGCCTTTACATAGTTGTTTTTTTTTTTTTAGGGGGTGGAGCTTTCTAGGTTGGAGATTTCCAGGGTGAGGATTGATGGGATTTCAAGTCCTGAGCTTGGGAGAGTTTAGGGATTGGTGGGTTTTCCTGGTCGGGGATTGGTGATCTTTCCAGGCATCTGATCTCAGGTCCCAGGGCTGTTAAGATTTAGCCTCAGTCACTCTGGAGTCCTGAGGTGTTGCTGTCCAGAGATGTAGAGAAGCCAGTAGCACAGCCTGAAGATCCGAGCACCGCTTTTAGGGACCACAGGAGATAGAAGCTAGGATGGCCTGAAGAGGGGCCACCCAGGAACAGATGGAGGGGAGCCCAGATGCAAAACTCGAAGCAACCCAGCCTGACTGCTGAAGCTCCTCGGGCAGGGTCCTGGACATATTCCTGCAAAGTATTCAAAGTTTACAAAGGGAGTCTATGGCAGGGGAGGCTTTTCCTGTAGCTTGAGCTGGCATGAGTAGCCAACAATAAGTATGTAGTTTCCTTTCCTCTCTCTCCTAAATAGTTTTGGTTTGAAGTCTATTATGCCCACTATTTAAATAGCTATATCTACCTGCTTCTTGGGTCTGTTTGCTTAAAATACCTTTTCTACCCATTTACCCTGAGGTGATATCTATCCTTGATGATGAGGAGTGTGTTTCAGATACAGCAGAAAAATGGATCCGTGTCTTTTTATTAGGTAATTGAGTTCATTAATATTGATAGTTGCCAATGAGCAATGTTTATTGGTTTCTGTTATTTTGTTCATGTGTAGGAGTCTCCCTTTCTTGACTAAATGTCCTGGAATTATTTCTTGTGTCTTCTTGAATATAATTAATCTTTTTTTCAGACTGAAGTTTTCCTTCTAATGTCTTCTGTAGAACTGGATTAGTAGATAGAAATTGCCTAAATTTGGATTTATTGTGGAACATTTGTCTTTGTCTATTGTGATGATAGTTTTGCTGGGCATAGTAGCCTGAGCTGTTATCTGTGGTCTCTTAGAGTTTGTAGAACATCTTTCCAGGCCCTTCTGGCTTTCAATGTCTCCATTGGTGAGTCTCAACCTTCCTAATGCTATAACCCTTTAATATAGTTACTTATGTTATAGTGAACCCCAATGATAAAATTATTTTTGTTGCTACTCCATAACTATAATTTTGCTACTGTTATGATCTGTAATGTAAACATCTGTGTTTCCAGTGATCTTAAGTGATCCCTGGAAAGGGTCATTTGAAACCTTGCAAGGGGGTCCCAACCCAGAGATTAAGAACCACTGTTTCATTGGAAAATTGGGCATTACTTGAATGGGCCTGTCTTTATATGTTACTTGGTCTCTTTTCCTTGCAACTATTGCTATTCTTTCTTTGTTCTGTATGTTTAGTATTTTGATTATTATCCATCCTGGGGGAAGGAGTTCTTCTCTGGTGTTCCCGTTTGGTGTTCTATATGCTTCTTGTACAAAGAGAAAAATATATAGAATCAATGAAACCAAGAGCTGGTTCTTTGAGAAAATCAACAAGCTAGATAAACCCTTAGCCAAACTAACTAAATGGTAGAGAGACACCATCCAAATCAACAAAATCAGAACTGAAAAGGTAGACATAACAACAGACACTGAGGAAATCCAAAGAATAATCAGGTCTTACTTCGAAAGTCTATATGCCAAAAAATTTGAAAATCTAAGTGAAATGGACAATTTTCTTGATAGATTCCGCTTACCAAAGTTGAATGAAGATCAAGTAAATGAATTAAATAGTTCTATATCCCCTAAGGAAATAGAAGCAATCATTAAAAGCCTCCCATCCAAAAAAAAAAAAAAAAAAAAAAAAGCTCAGGGCCAGATGGTTTCAGCACAGAATTCTACCAGACCTTTGTAAAAGAGCTAACACCAATACTCTTCAAAATATTTCACAAAATAGAAAGAGGGAACATTACCAAACTCATTCTATGAAGCCACAGTTACCTTGATACATATATAAACCTCACAAAGACCCAACAAAGAAAGAGAATTTCAGGCCAATCTCCCTTATGAACATTGATGCAAAAATCCTCAACAAAATACTCACAAGTCAAATCCAAGACAAAGATATCATCCACTATGATCAAGTAGATTTCACCCCAGATATGCAGGGGTGGTTCAATATTTGGAAATCCATTATGTAATCCATCATATAAACAAACCGAAAGGAAAAAAAACACACATGATCATCTCCTTAGATACTGAAAAAGCATTTGATAAAATGCAACACTCGTTCATGTTTAAAGTCCTGGAGAGATCAGGGAGACAAGACACTTGCTCAAACATAGTAAAGGCAATATATAACAAGCCAATAGCCAACATCAAACTAAATGGAGAGAAACTTAAATCAATCCCACTGAAGTCAGGGACAAGACAAGGCAACCCATTCTCTCCATATCTCTTCAACATAGTTCTTGATGTCCTTGCTAGAGCAATAAGACAATTAAAGAAGATCAAGGGGATTCAAATAAAAAAGGAAGAAGTCAAAGTATCACTATTTGCAGAGGATATAATAGTATGCATGAGTTACCCCAAAAATTCTACCAGGGAACTCCTACAGCTGATAAACACCTTCACCAAAGTGACTGCATACAAAATTAACTCCTATATACAAAAGACAAATGGGCTGAGAAAGAAATTAGGCAAACAACACCCTTCACAATAGCCACTAATGACATACAGTATCTTGGTGTAACTCTAACCGAGCAAGTCAAAGACTTGTATGAAAAAAACTTCAAGTCTCTGAAGAAAGAAATTAAAGAAGATATCAGAAGATGGAAAGATCTCCCATGCACGTA
This sequence comes from Pachyuromys duprasi, assembly GCA_028658305.1. Lineage (NCBI taxonomy): Eukaryota > Metazoa > Chordata > Mammalia > Rodentia > Muridae > Pachyuromys > Pachyuromys duprasi. Next base: position 3,174,718 of record CM053745.1, on the reverse strand, counting down.
CATGGCTCAGAAGGATTAACATAGTAAAAATGGCCATTTTATCAAAAGCAATCTACAGATTCAATGCAATTCCCATCAAATTACCAACACAATTCTCTACAGATGTTGAAAGAAAATTTCTCAACTTCATATGGAATACCAAGAAACCTGGAATAGCTAAAACAGTCCTGTACAATAAAAGATCTTCTGTAGGTATCTATTCCTGATCTCAAGCTGTACTATAGAGCAACAGTAATAAAACCTGCATGGTTCTGGCATAGAAACAGACTGGTGGGACAGTGGTATTAAATGGAAGACCCAGAAATAAACCCACATACCTATGGACACCTGAGTTTTGACAAAGATGCGAAAACCATACAATGGAAAAATGATATCGTGAAAAAAAGACCTCGTGAAACTGAAAAGCTTCCATAAAGCAAAGGATACTGTCAACAGAACAAATTGACAGCCTACAGACTGGGAAAAGTTCTTCACCAACCCTACATCTAATAGAGGGCTAATATTTAGAATGAATAAAGAACTCAAGAAATTAGACACCAACAACCCAAATAATCCAATTAAAAAGTGGGGTGCAGAGCTAAACAGAATTCTTCTCCACAGAGAAATATCAAATGGCAGAGAACCATTTAAAGAAATGTTCAACATCCTTACTCATCAAGGAAATGCAAATCAGAGCAACTCTGAGATTCCATCTAATACCTATCAGAATGGCTAAGATCAAAAACTCAAGGAACAACACATGCTGGAAAGGATGTGGAGAAAGGGGAACCCTCCTCCATTGCTGGTGGGAGTGCAAACTTGTACAACCACTTTGGAAATCAATCTGGCACTTTCTCAGAAAATTGGGAATAACACTACCTCAAGACCCAGCTATACCACTCCTGGGCATATACCCAAAAGATGCCCCACCATTCAATAAGGAAATTTCCAACTATGTTCCTAGGAGTTTTATTTGTAATAGCCAGAATCTGGAAACAACCTAGATGTCCCTCAAAGAAGGGTTGGATATTGAAATTGTGGTACATTTACTCAATGGAATACTATTCAGCTATTAAAAACAACGAAGTCATGAAACTTGCAGTCAAATGGATGGAAGTAGAAGAGATCATCCTGAGTGAGATAACCCAGAAACAGAAAGACAGGCATGGTATATATATATATTCATTTATAAGTGGATATTAGCTGTATAATATAGGATAGCCATCTACAGACCTGAAGAAGTTAAACACTAAGGAGCATCCTAGGGAGGATGCTTAAATCTCATTCAGAATTGCAAACAGGATAGACACCAGAAGGGGTGGAAGAGAGGAAACCAGATGAGAGTCTACTGTAGAGGGTCCTCTGAAATGATTCACCCAACAGGGGATGGAGGCATATGCTGAGACTTGCCGCCAATCTTTGGGCAGCACACAGGGAGTCTTATGGAGGTAGAAGTGGGAGGGAATAGAGGCACATTGAGGGGACAGGATCCCCCAAGGAGACCAACAAAACTAAAGTTCTGAGCCCAGAGGGTCCTGCAAAGACTGATGCACCAATGGAGGATCATGCATGGATAGGACCTAAAACCCCTGCTCAGATGTGGCCAATTGGCAGCTCAGTTTCCATGTAGATCTCTGAGGGAGGGGATCAGGGGCTGCCTCTATCATGAACTCAGTTGAATGCTCTCTGATCATTTGTTCCTGATGATGCAGCCTTGCCAGGCCACAGAGGAAGAGGATCCAGGCAGTCCTGATGAAACTTGACAAGCTATGGGCAAATGACAATAGTGGAAAACTCCCCATTTCAGTGGACTAGGGGGGAAGAAGGAAGGAGGGTGAGACTTGGGAGAGTTGAGGGAGGGGTCTCCAGTCAGGATATGTAATGAATAAATTGTGAAGAAAAAAAATTAAAAACAGAAAAATTTTAAAAGCCTCCCCACCAAAAATAAGCCCAGGCCCAGATGGTTTCAGTGCAGAATTTTACCAGACCTTCAAAGCAGAGCTAATACCAATGCTCTTCAAACTATTCCACAAAATAGAACCAGAAGGAACATTACCAAATTCATTCTGTGATGTTACAGTCACCTTGATACTAAACCTCGCAAAGACACTTCAGACCAATCTCTTTTGTGAACATTGACACAAAAATACTCAATAAAATAATCAACCCAAATCCAAGAACACATCAAAGATACCATCCACCATGACAAAGTAGGCTTTATCCCAGGCATGCAGGAGTGGTTCAATATACAGAAATCTACCAATGTAATCCACCATATAAACAAACCAAGAGGAAAAAAAAACACACATGATCATCTCATTAGATGCCGAAAATGCATTTGACAAAATCCAAGACTCATACGTGTTTAAAGTCTTGGAGAGATTGGGGATACAAAGCACCTATCTAAACATAGTAAAGGCAATATACAGCAAGCCAATAGCCAATGTCAAACTAAGTGAAGAGAAACTTAAATTAATCCCTGAAATCGGGGACAAGACAAGGCTGCCCACTCTCTCCATATCTCTTCAATATAGTAATAGAAGTCTTAGAGCAGTAAGACAACTAAAGGAGATGAAGGGATACAAATTAGGAAGGAAAAAGTCAAAGTATCATGATTTGCAGATGTTCCTTGATAGGCATCTCCATTAGATTGGAGAATTTTTTCTATGATTTTGTTAAAAAAATATTTTCTGTGCTTTGACCTGAGTTTCTTCTTCCTTTATTCCTATTATTTGTGGCTTTGTTTTCTTCAGAGTGTCCCAGCTTTTCTGGATACTTTGTGATGGGATAATTTTTAGGGGTTGTATATATATATTTTCATTATATTTCTGTGCTTTGATTACTTAATGGGAACATCATAAAACATTAACAACAGTTTTCACATATGATGTTCTGCATGTTTATGGATGTATACATGTTTGTGAGTGTCTGAAAGTGTGTGAGAATATGCATGGGAGAGGGCTTGCCAGAGGTCATTGTCATGTTGCTTCATCGCTTTTCTACCTCACCGTTTTAAGATAGGGCTTTTCACTGAACCAGCCAAGGTGGCTGGCTGCCAAGCTCTTGGAATCCTCTGGGGCCCATCTGCCCAGTGCTGGAGTTATAAGCCCATGGCCCTACACCAGGCTCTGCATGATGCTGGGGAATAAGCTCATGTCTTCATGCTTCTGTGGCAGACATTTTACCAACTAGGCTGTCTTTCTAGCCTTCAGATGGTATTGTTTTGGGGGTTGGGGTTTGAAACAGGGACTCTCTCTTTCTCAGAGATCCTCTTGACTCTGCCTCCTGAGTATTGGGATTTAAGGTGTTTATCACTGTGCCCAGCTCCACAAGTCATTTTTAATATGAGGTTGGGACTATGTCATAAAACCCATTAGAGAAGCAGGGGTCCCCTACCGGGAGCTCTGATTGGAGTCCCCATTTTCTTGAGCAATACTCTTGAGGCCTTGGGCTTCTGAATGGACTGGTTCTGGGGATACACCGACAGAACACTTGGAACATTCACCTGCAAAAAAGTACTCATCAGTCAGAGTAGTTTGTTGCCAAAAATTTGAAACTGGGCATTTGGAGAGCTGACTCAGCAGGTAAGAGTAAATACTGCTTTTGCAGAGAACCTAAATTTGATTTCCAGCACTCATGTCAGATGGCTCACACTGCCTATAACTCCAGCTCAGGGAATCTTAACACCTCTGGCCTCCTGGGCACCTGAAGTCATGTGCACATACATGTAGATCCATACACATACACATAATTAAAAATATTTTTTTTTTAAAATTTAAGCTGACATTTGCTGGCCATGTCCTCTTGGAAATGTTGCCAGCAGGCGTCAGAGTAGGAAGATGACCTTCAACAATCATCACAGACTATCTGCTAGTATATGACCTTTTCAAGTATCTAAAAGCAAACTTTTCTCGGGATGGTGTAACATTAATTATAATGAATTTAGATTGTGTAATTGGCATCATGCACACACATTTCACATTAATGTGAGATTTCCATTAAAATAATGAATACCCTTGTATACTGATTTTCCAAGCATTAGTGCTTTCTGTTGGATCTTAGCAAATGGCCTGACTTTATGTTTTTAGAGTTTAATGTGTAGGAGAAAGTATAAAAGTAGCAATAACTGCAGCTAAAAGCTTTATGTTCAGGGTCTATATGCATTGCATGTGTTGTTTAATCCTTTGAACAATCCAGGGTGCTTAGTACCATTCTTGCCTGAGGTCACCCAGTAGTAAGGACAGAACTTGAATTTCAACTGGAGCACTGACTCAACCGTGCGTGGGCTGGTAATTCCCTCAGCGTCTTTTTCAGGTTATACCAGGCAATCCTTGCCTTGGAAGTAGCTGCCTATATGTTCTGTTGTGTTTTTTCCCTCGTTCCTTTGTGGTTCTTTGGTGATTGAATTGCATCATCAGAAATACACTAAAGCTGAAGAAGATGCTGTTGAGCTCTCTGAGTAAGATATCGTAGAGAGGAGTCTGCAAAAACAATATAGCTAGAAACAGTACAGCTCTTGCCTTATCTACAGGAAATGACCTTACAGTAAAATCAGGCCTGCCAAGTGTGAATGTAGAATGTGTTTCTTGAAGCATGTTCATTGACAGGAACCTTCTTTTCTTGAACAACATTTAACGAGGAGTAAGTGAAGACACATGCCACCACACTGGATCTAGAGTTGGGAACACTAGGATTATGACATAGTTTCAGTAATAAAGGCATCCTAGTATAATAAGCAAGTAAATAGAATCCTTTATTTTTGCTTATTCAGACATTCATCCAGCACAGCCTCAGAAATAGCTAAGGGCTTTGTGAGAGGAAGAAATGAAAGAGAACACCTGGGTTCTCAAGGCTGAGGCCTCGATTTTGTCACGGGTGCTGAGTTTTTTAAGAGGGTGTGGTGTGTCTTTATTTAATGTATGGGCATGTTGGCCCTGGGAAGACATTGAGTTTCCAAAGGCAAAATGTTTTGTAACCCAGAAATATAATTGTGAGTAGAATTATTCTGGCTGGTGATGAACTGAGAGCCTGCTAGTGAGCCTGCAGTGCACTTGTGGAGCTGCACTTGCAGGCCCTGCTTCTCTTGAGAGAAGGTCTGAGGCTCCGCATAAACGCAGCCCAGCCACAACTGCACAGTGCAGCCTGTTTCGACAGCCGCAGATGCTAATGCAGCTTAGGGAGCAGGCCAGCTCTTGAGTTCCAAGGAAGAGAGGAGCTTGGCTTGCTGGCAGCTTACTTGCTGGTGAAGGTCTGGTTTCCTCAGGAGCTGATGGCAGATAATGGGGATCCACCTTCAGCCAAAGGTGTGGGTTGCCACTGCCTTGTAGCAAGGAAGAACTTCAAAGTGGGGAAGGTAAGCCACACAGTTGCCCCAGGCTTGGGAGAGACAGACTTGGAACGGGAACTCCAATCTCATAAAAGCACTAAACATCTTCCAGGCGTCAGGCAGCCTTTGTAGCTGTAGTTCCCAATTGGTCTGAACTGAGTTTGGCACATATAATTATTTTGGCATTTAAAAAAATAGCCATTAACTATTACAGAGGATTTTTAGAATTAGGCTTGGTGTTGAGGATGGATGTTCAGACCTCCTCATGAATTCCTGGGTCTTTTTAAGGTAATCTGCTTCTCTGTAGATTAGCATTTCAACTCAGACCACAACATCAGATGAACCACACGCTGCACTGTAACACAAAAGTGTCAAAAGATGTCTTCTGTTTTAACTGTGGTCAAGTATTCATAATATAAAATCTGCTGTGTGTGTTTATGGGGTGGGGTGCACATATGAGCAGGCCAGAGGTGAATATCAGGTATCTTCCTCAGTCACTATCCTGAACTAACCTGAAACTCAGTCATTCAGAAAGGCTGGCAAACCAGTGAGCGCAAGGGATCTCCTTGACTCTGCCCCAGCGTTTGTGTGTGTGCTGAGATCTGAGCCTGTGTCCTCATGCTCGCACCACCCGAGCCATCTGCCCCAAACTTGCCACTTTAACCATTTCAGGATACTGTTCAGAAGCACTGTGTTCACAAGAGTGTATAGTTGTCCCCAGTGTCCATGTCCATAGTTTCCCATCACCCCAGTGATGTGTTCTTAAGAAACCTTATTATAGCTGGATTATGTCAGCAATTGGGATGGTTTTAGTAACATCTTTGTTTGTTGGCTTTATTAAGCAGTCAGCTATCTGAATTTTTTTTTTAAAGCGAATGGCAAGAAGCAGCAGAAGAAAAGCAATGATTCATGAGCTGGATAATTATCTTGTGGTTTTAAGTTTGTGGCAATAACTTAAATAGTTAATAACAGAGCAGTGTCCTGGAATTCATCCTGTGCAAAAAACAATAAGCAGCCTCATCTGTCAGCTCTTGAACTGGGAAGCAGTTTTCAGACCCTGAGGCTGAGGGTTACTGGTACCAGTTACTAAGTCTTTTTCTGCGTTAAACACGAGCTTCTTTTTCTGTAACAGTCTAGCAAAGTAAAGGACCTTAAGCCAATTTCATAAACTTTAAGGCTTTTAACGCAGCTTTGCTTTTCCTTGGATTCTTCTAGCAGGATGGAGGCTTAGGGGCATTAGGTACTTGGTCCAGAGGCCCTTATCCAGTTGATTATCCAAGGCTTACTAGATGCTCTACTGCCAGAGTACATTGCTTTGTTTAGAGATCTCCAAAGTATATTAGAAAAGGTAGAGAGTTTTCTCTACTCCTCTTCCATATACTTCAAAAGAAAATACCCACATAAGTCAGAAGAGGAAAACTAGATGACAAGTTACAAAATGCCATGTGATGCTACTAAATAATGTCCTATTCAGCTCTACATTCAAACCAGCATAGTACCTCCGTACTTATATGGTAGTTCCTGTGCTGATTTTCATAACTAGCTTGCTGGCCTGGGAGGGGGACAGGTCATTTCCTTTTGAATCTTGAGGCTCCTATCAGTTCCCCAGATTGTCCCTAAGTAAGTGACAGCTTAGGTAGGAACTGGTCTAATGGAATTTAATCAGCTGAAGTGGAAGTGCTTCGTCAGTTGTTAGTTGTAAAGGTCCAGTGGACTGTTTGTCCTGGCAGGCTTGGCCTCTGAACACTGGCTCTCCTGATTACTGTCTGCCTGTCTTACAGATACAAAGCTCCAGGGCTCTCTGTCTCCTGGAAATGCACATCCAAACCCCGGCCACTCCTGCATCTGCAGGACTGAAAATGCCCTTGCCTGGATTTATAAGCAAAGAACCAGTTGTAGGAGAACCCACAGTCCATGAAGACAGCCCCACCACACGTCTTCCTGGACTAAGCGTGGCAATCTCCCACCACTCTGGCCCTATCTCCCTGCCTTGACCAGACATGTCCCTGTGTCTCTACAAAGGGCAAGAGAACAGAGATTAGCCTTCAGAGCTGCTTACCTGTAACTGGGACCTTCCCACTCACAGAAAGACAGCACCATTTGAAAGGAAAACTGTCCTCCTCTCCATGCAAACCATGGATCTGAACAGTTATCCATCTAGACCTCATCAACTCTTACAAATAGTTTGTGAACTCACCTTTCTTTATTAGCTGGGGAGCTTTGTGAAAGATTCAACTGTGATTTTCTAAGGAAAAATAGGTGTTTGGAAAACCATGCAGAAGAAGCTATAGAAGCAAGGGGAGAAGTGAAAACAGACCTGAGAGAGATCAGCAGAGGACCGGGAGTGCTCTCAAAGATGCCCCAGGACAGCCCAGGTGGTTTAGCTCTGCGCATCCTCAGTTTTTTCCACAGCTCAGGCTCCTTCTGGAAGCCTATAGGAAGGGGATGGGTACAAGGAGCTTGATGTTTTGGCAAAAAGAGAGCCCAATTCCAGAGGTACTAGCTCCTATGCAGTGGCCACCACTGCCTACTGAGCATCGCTCATGAAGACCATGGCACCTCCACATGCCTGTGCTCACCAGCGGGTCATTTCCACAGGGCAGCAACTCCCTCTGGTTTCTGATGGACTGAGGTTTGCTTGTGCTTCTCCAACACAGAATAAGCAGGTGGAGACAGGAAAGAACCACCCAACAAGGTTTCTGAGCTTTCGTGTATGAGAGTCACCCAAGCATTGCTCTCTTGCCTGCTCATTGCACTAGCTCCTGCTTCTTTGTCTTTCTAAATAAGAACACTGTTAGGGCCTCACACAGAACAGTATCTGCATGGCCTATAGCTCTCCTACTGCTCTCTGGCCAGCTTTTCCCATCCTCTGCAGATTTTCAGACATTTTCACAGAAATTTATTTGGCCGTTTTAGGTACATTTTCAGCTCCCTCGCTTGTCCTTGCTATGGGAACTCGGCATTTGATGTCCCAAACACTTCTAGCTTTTCTAATTATAATTGTTTCCCATTGTACTTGGCAAACTGTTTCATGGTTTAAATAGATGATGTACATTTTTCATGCCATCTGAGCACAGGTTTAATGTCCTCCTCTGGTCCCTGGGCTAGCCATTCTATACTTGAGCAAGCTGCAGATCTTGGGACACCTTAGCTTTGATGCAGGGTTTGAGGGCCCAGGATTGAGCTTTTGTGATTCTTGAGCTAGGCATGTAGCCCCCGTAAGCCTAGTATGCAAGGGTTCTGGATTCAACTCATCTAGCACTACAAAAACAAAAGGTAATAATGAATTACAATTTTAACAGGTTCTCAGATTGACTCTAGTAAGATTGGTCCCAACTTTTTAAGCCCACTGTTTCTGTAAGACGGAGCCTCAGAATTTTTATATATATTGTCTTCCTAATAAATATTAGGTAATTTATTTGTTAGCCTTTAGTTCACATTGGGTTCTCTGGCATAAATATCAAAAATTAATGAATATGTAAGGGATGGAAAACCCCTTACAAAGACTCTCTTTATAGTTTCTTCATTGATCCTCCTTTGCCTTTCAGAAAACTTTTATCAAAAACAACCCACACTTATTTTATTGGATATCTTTTGTGTTGAACAATCTCTGAACTAGATTCAAAGGGAAGATGTAACGCTTTAACTTCTCTTTCAAGGCTTAAACAAATTCTAATGTCTTTAATTGCTGGTAATCCCCTGCATTCTCTAACCCATACACAAACCATTTCACCCCAGGCACTTAGTAAAGGAGCCAGAACAAGGTTCTGTCTCTGCAGGGCTGCTGCTTTAGAAGTGTACACATGCCAACTGCGAGGCAGCCTCTTTCAGCTATGTTTGCAAGTAAGCAACATTTGCTGTGCACCCAGGAAGGCATTCAGGGGTCTAAAGAGTACAGGCACAACTGTGTTGCTGTTTTAAAAGTCTGACTAGAGGCACATTTACTGTAGTGTACTGTCACTGGGCATGCGCTCATGCTTGGATGTGTGCTATCTACCTTGCCCTGGAGCAAATAAGAACTTTTCTCGGTGAGGTATAGATGCCTGTGTAAGTAGCATTCCCCCAAGCATATAAGGACTTGTCACAGAAAATACCCAGAAGCTCAGAACAGTTTTCCTCACTATGTACAAGACAATCCTAGCCACAAACTAGCATTCAACCTGTACTCTGCTGGGATGAGACCTTGGGTCATGGACGGAATGTCTGTCCTAGACTCCTGAGTGTTCCGGTCACACACTGGCGAGGCAGAACTGTTGTGGCCATTACCAGGCTGCTGCTCTGCCAGCACAAACTGGGTTTTTTGTCCCTACCTCCTGAGGTAGTCACGGTTGACTGCTCCTGGTGCGCTGCTGGAGCAGCAGCGCTTTGCCCGGACCTAATGGGCATTCTGGCCGGGAACCGTGGGTTTGGTAGGTAGGGCCATGTGCACCATCAAGAAGCTGTGAGGGTCCAGGATTTCTCCACACATTTAGGTTTTATCACATAAAGGACGCTGGTAATCTAAACATGGCCCTCAGGATGGATATTGTCTCACAGAATCAGAAAACATGAAAACATGCATTAAGAACATAGGCTATGCAATCAAACTCCCTGGGTTCAAGAAAACCAGCAACAGTCGTGAGAATTGGATGGCCCTTTCTCTGGTGGAGAGATCTGTCTCTGGTGGGTGGTCAGCCTTGAAACCACATACACACAATAAAACTAGACCCAGCAGGTTCTGCTACTATATATTTGCACATACAGACATGCATGTATGTGTATAACAAATATAATCAAAGAAAAAGATGTTAACATAAGAGTTGGGGAGGGAGACCTGAGAGGGGCTTAAAGGAAGGAAGGTAGAAGGAGCTAGAGGGAGGAAAGGGGGAAGCAGTGCAATCCTATTTCAATTAAAATAAGCTGGGCATGATGTTACACTCCTGTCATCCGTGCACGCAGAGAAGAAGAGGCAGGCGAATCGCTGTGAGTTCAAGGCCAGCCTGCTTTACAAAGTGAGTCCAGGACAACCAAGGCTATACAGAGAAACCTGTCTTGAAAAAACAAACCAAACCAAACCAAACAAACAAAAAACATTAAAAATAAAATACTTTAAAAAAAAGCCAGAAATTTAGTGCTCTTAATTCCATGCCTGGCACTCAGTACACACTCCCGTTCTACAGGCAGCTGGGTCTGCAGCCCTGTGAGCCATCTCTGGCCCCACCCTTTCCAGCCCAGTGTCAACAGTCTCTTAGAGGCTGGCACAAAGTGCACTTTGGAAAGCTGCCTGCTTCCACAGTCAGTTCTGGAGTCCATTTAATGCTATAAATTATTTAGTTAGGCCCAGAATAATTGTCCTGAGTTTCAGGTTGTAGGCCATTGACGATGCAGGTGTTCTGGCTTATACTGTCTTTTGTTGGCCATTTTGCCTCTCAGGTAAAATGAGGAAAAAGAAATTGAACCATTCCTACGTAATAGTCCATTGGCTCTTGCTTGGCCCTCAAAGTTGGGCAGGTGAAGGAGACTCGATGCCCCAGTTTCCCTTGTGAATGGACAGTTGCACTGTTGGAGCTCACTTTTGATCTTATCTTCTTGCCATTAACGTTTTTCTCTCTTCACTTGTGAACACAGTCCTTATTTGTTTGGATCCCATATCCCCATGTTTATTTCCGCAAAGAACTTCGTTGGGTCTCTTAAGAAATTACAGAGCAACTATCACCCTTTCCAAATTAAAAAGACAAAGGGAACTTTTTTGGCAACTTTTTTTTTTCAAACTTAAGTGCTCTTGGAGATTTTTAGGTAGGAAGGTAAATAGGTGCTACTTTAGTTGTCTTTCTGGTGCTGTGCTGAAGGAGGGGAAAACAACAACATGAGGAAGAAAGTTTATCTCCCCTTTAGCTTGAAGTGCTTCATGAAGGGCACTCAGGGCAGGAACCCAGAAGCAGAGACTGAAACAGAGACCAGAGAAGAACAGCGCTTACTGATTTGCTTCTCTGGTTCACCTTCATCTACCTTTCTTATACCTCCCCGGGTAACACAGCTCACAGGTATGGGCTTTTCAACATCAATCATTAATCAAGAAAATGCCCCCCCCCACCCCCAAACTTGCCTACAGGCCAGTCTGATGGTGGTATTTTTTTTTTCAGTTAAAGTTTCTTCTTCCCAGATGGCTTGTGTTGACTGAAAACTAACCAGGACAGATAGATAGAATGGCCAACTTTGGTTTTTCTTTTTTGGGAAGTTGTCTGAAACATTGAGCCAGCGTTTAATTCTCTATGTAGAATCAGATCATGTTGGTACTTGTGAAATACTTCAGTGTTCGATTTGGTCCTTGATTTGAGCTGCTGCATACCCAGCAGCTACTTTTCCTGATCCTTCAGGTCCCAGGTACATCCTTCCTGCACTTTCATCTTTAACAATCACATTACAAACAAACCAAACCATTTTACTCTCTTAAGATTTTTTTGAGAAAAACCAAGATGTTTATACTTCTTTCCTGTTGCCAAAGTCACCGTTTGAGGGACAGGAATGCTGTGGGATGGGCAATTGGCACAGGGTATGTACTGAGGATCTTTGTTCCAAGGATGAGGCCAGGTCATATTCATGCTGGCAGGTTGTTGAGTTGAAGTGAACCACTTGAAAGACACAGGATGGTCACACTTAGCCGTGGAGGTTGTCTCTGAATAAATGGCTTCACCCTCTGACAGTTAGTCATTTAATTAAAAACAAGCAGTCATGTAATTATAGAAATGTTTTGTCTATTAAAAGGAAATTGTATAATGATTGATTGATTGAAAGCCACGTTTAAGGATTTTCCTAAAAATGGGCTTTGCATCAAGAAAGGTGGCACCCAGGGAAAGCAGGAGCCCTGCTCTCCAATCAGCTGAAATCTTCTTATAGCATGGCCTGCATCTGGAAGGTGCAGTGCAGAACATGCTACTGTGGTGGCCATCAGAGACCCAGGATGCCTGCACTAAAGCACAGCTGGACAGGCAGAGGGCCTGCTTTTACCCATGCAAGTTATTTTACTGTAAGGAAAATGGTGCTTTGAATTTCAGCTGTACAACTAAAGGCATCACCGTGTAATTTTCTGTCTGTGTTTCCTCAAATGGGGCTATTAAAATCTGATTTGGAAAGAGAGTGGAAACACTGTAATCTGTAGCTCAAAATGAAAATACTGTTATTGGTCTCAGCTGCACCAGCCTAGTTAGCAGATTCTTTGTATTTGGGAGCTAGTTTTACTTACCTGTGTCTCACGCATGGTAGAGTGACTGCATTCCTGACTGTAGACCTGAACCATTCCTGTGATCCAAGATCTCCAGACCTCCCCATGCCGCTGCTCCTCATATTGACCCATTGGTGTGGTTGTCCACGCCGTCTTGTTCCTCCTTTGGGTCCCCCGTCTGGTCTCCTCTCACTCTGCTTCAGAAGCTCAGATTGTCCTTCTACGTCCTCTTCCCGCCTCGCCTTGCACCTTCTACAAGTTCATGGCCCACACGTTTGTAGGTTCCCACTATTGTACCTCTCCCTTAAAAGGCACAAGTTTGGAACTAAGTCTTCTTTTTGTGTTACTATTTTTTAATTATTTCTTTTTGCTTATTGAGATTATAGTATAATATCATTTCCCTTTCTTCCCTCCAAACCCACTCATATACTCTCCTTGCTCTGTTTCAAATCTATGGCTTTTTTTTGTTACATACATATATTTTTAGATATAACCTGTTCAGTTTGTATAATGTTACTTGTACGTGTGTTTTTAAGGCCAGCTATTTAGTATTGGATAATGGTTTAAAAAAAAAAAGGCCATCTCCATTGTTCTATTCAATTAATTTAACTCGTATACAATAGTGTAACTTGGAGTAGTATCCAGATAGAGAACAGAACCAACCATCGCTGTAGAATGTTCCCTCCTGCCCTGTGGCTACTGCTAAGGCCACTCTGTTTTTCTCCAGGCCCATCCTAAACTTCACATGAGCAGAGTCCATCAGTGTCTTCTGTGTGACACCCTGTCTTACACTCAGGGTGGGTTCTTGAGACCATCAGAGTTTTTGCTTCTCTGAGTAGTCTTCCCTTTGCTGATGAGAGAAATCTGGAGGAGCTCAGATGCAAGATTTCTGCAAAAGAATTAACACCTCATTGGGTCTGAGGTATATAGAATGTGCTTCAAACTCAACCACTAACTGAAATTACTTAAATTCTAAATTGTCCTGGTCAATGATAATGCAAAAATTCAGTCTGGTAACATCATTTCAAGTGGACAGTAATATCCACAGCAACAGACTTTTTTGGGAAATGCATTGGACCTAAGTCTCTAAGCCAGGTATTGCTTAAAAAATAAAATATTTTAAAGTCTTGAACAGTTTCAGGCTATATTCTGCCTGTGACTGTATGAAATGTCCTCTCATGGTGCAGCTATGAAGTTTTAGAAGCCACAGTGGCCCCAGTGTAGGCTTGGCCCTTGGTCCTGCCCCTGGTGTCTCCGGGTGCTTACATAAAACTCTTGTTTCTTTGGTTGCAGGCATGCTGCAGAAATGCCCTTCCATCGATGACTTCGTGGATGCCCTTGTTTCTGACTTGAATCTGGACTTTGAAACTTTCTTCATGGATTCTAAATAGCAGAAGCATGGCTCACATGGATAAGAAACTTGTCGTCAGATCCTACAGCTATGAAGCTCGCTCTGATCTCAGTGTTCACTGAGGAAATATTTTCTGACAAGCCTTAAATTGACAAAACTTGGAATAAATAACGTTTGAATTACTCTGTGTCTCACCTGCTCAGCAGAGTGGTTTTAGGCTCTCTCTGAACCACAAGAGTTTCTAATTATAGAGTACCAGCATTCCCCGAGAGGTGGCTGTGTCCACACTGCCGCCTTTCTGTTGATCTCTAATTGAATGCATTAGAAACTGTGGAATGCCAAATTGATGCAAGTTAGGACAATTTGAGGAGTTCTCAGAAAGCTCACACCTGTTTTTTAAAGGAAGACTTTCATTTTTTAAGACTTGCCTCCCAGTGTCTTGGATAGTTAGCTACAACAATCAAGAAGCCAAACCCAAGTGTTGATACTGACATGCATGGTCTTTCTGGTTTAGGTTGTACACGGATGGGCCCGGGACAGGGAGGATTTGAACTTAGGCTTTGCTGTCTTGACTGTCAGCATAACACTAACGAGACATACAAAGGCCAAGCAGTGAGTACAGAATGTGTTCAAGCCACAGCTTTCTTTTGGCACCTACCTAGCTGCTGCATGTTGTTAGTGTGAGGAAAGAAATCATTTCATGGACTTACGATGTTTTCCCCATCATTAAATTCAAGAATTATAGCTTCTCACTCTAAAGTGGTATCTGGGAGCACCCCTCTTCCTGCTTCTCACTAAGTGACCAGTGACAAAGCAGAAAAGATAGTCTCCCAATGTGGGACACATTCCCAGATGCTAGGAGGTTCCTGCAAGCTCATCAGACTCGGAGATGTTCTCAGTGACCTGCTGTGCTGGGCCCCTGCATAAAATGCTGATCTTCTCGCCTGCCCACGTGTGCGCATCCAGAGCTGGATCATGGGAAAGAGAATGGCTGGCCCACTGAGGCTGGCTTCAGCCAGGGTGGTGGAGGAGTGTCTGAGTCTCCCTCCACACCAACCCTGCAAAGCAGCTGGGAGCCTGGGCAGAGTCTGCCCAGAGCAATCAAAGCAGGAGGACAGGTTGGCTGTTGATGGTGACAGAATGGGCTCCAGTGCCAATGCCTGGCAGAAGAGGAGTCACATCCGTCCCTACTTACTCTCCTTATCTGACAGAGGGACGGAAGATCCAGTCCTTGTAGACTCGCACTCATACATGCCAGCTCTGTTCTGGGAAATGTCCTGGGAGTCGTCAACCTGCCAGTTAGCTGCAGGGCCAGCTGAAGAGGTGCTGTAACAGGCCCTGTGCTTTCCCTCAGAGTATCAAGGCCCTGTGTCTTTATCAGTTTAAGTTTTACCAGAAATGTGTAGGATAGTCAGGGGAGTTTAGGCAAATTTGGGTAAGCCAGCATGGCCCCTTTAAGAGGGTTGCTTCTGGATCACTTTGCAACTGCCCCCCTCCCCCCCCCAACTAACCTCAGGAAGAAAGCCTGCCCAAGGAAGGATACTGGGAGGACCAGTCAGAGGGAAGGGATTTAAGAAAGGAATCCTATAAAATGTCTCCCTGAGCCAACTTGGTTCTCTGAGCCTATCGTTTTACTTTCTTGGTGCTTTGGTTTTCCCTATACACACAATTCAGTGTCCATCCCACAGAACAAACATGGGTACCCTCAGACACTCATCCCTTGCCTCATGATCTCCACTGCTATGGGGGCTCAAGTAGGACCCAAAGACTCAACAAAGGGTGATAAAATGACTAAAAATTGTGATGGGGATGTTAATTTGGCAGAGAGCGACTTGGTGTATACCTGGGCCATCATAAGCCCTGGCAAAGAAGTTTACACTGGCAAAGTTGTACCGATTCTAAGAGGCAGAGACGGCCCTGGTATGTTGTGTTGTAGTACATTACATCAAATAGTCAAACCGGAACTAAAGATGGCCACTGTGGTAGAGAGTGCTCTACCCACTGGTTGATGGATGTGAGACATATATGTGAAGAACATGGGGAGATGTAGACAGTCTTACAGAAGACCCTCAGGTTCTCACAGAAGACTGTATTCCAGAACTGAAGAGGGACACCGAAGAAGGAAGAGAGTTTGATTGTATGATTGATGATTTGACAGCTGTCCCGATCTCTGCATCTCCAGACAAGGATGCCACATGGGAGTTTCTTAGACTAATTCAGGACCTGTTGGTGAAAGTTCTGAAATAGGATGGGAGATACTTCACACAAGGGAAATGTGTTGATTTGATGGAAGCCCTGTTGCTCTATGAAGAACAGCTGGGGTGCCAGAATTGTCCTGTTGACATCTCCGAGGAGATGTCTGTGTCCCTTCATACCTGGAATTGCATTTTATGCTGTTTAGAAGAAAACTTTGCCTTGAAAACCTCACCTGATGGTGAGCCCTGGTGATGGGGTTCACCTTCTTGACCTCAAGTGTCATGTATGCCATCAAATGAGTCAGGCAACTTACTGAATTCCTTTCGAGTGAGTGAGTGTGTGTGTGTATTCTAATTTTTATTTTTTAAAAAAGCCAATGGGAAAAAATATATTTTAATGCCCTAGCGTTAGTTTTTTGAGAGTCACACAGTGAAGGAAGGCTAGGAAATAACCTAGAATGTGACTTTATTATTCTTTTTCTCTGTGCGGGTGTGTTCTAATGTAGTTTTGGGTTTTCACCTTCAATTTGGACATGTGGAGGATGAACATCACTGTTCTGTTGTGGAGGGAAGTTTATGACTTACACATTAAAATTTGGTGCTTTTAAGAGTTTAAAAAAATGAATTAGCAGTGATTCAATTAAAATTAGAAAACCAACAAAAATGCCAGAGGCTAGTCTCTTGGTGGCTCTAGGAACCACTAAGCTGAAAGTGGACAGTAATGCTGGGGCCCGTGTCTCTGGAGGTGGGTGGACTGGGAGAGAGCCACTCCAGAGCAGGGCACCTAGAGGTTGAGATCACATGGTCGCCATTTCATGGTCTGGTATGCCATTGTCACCTGATCTTCACTGATGGAGGATCATCCTGCCTGACAGAGCTCTCCTGACGTTTCTTCCTGACTCTGTAAGGCACACTTTCCCCCTCTCCGTAGGGTGGCAGGCCTCAAAAGGTAACGTCTGGTAACAGGTAGTACTTCAGCATGCTTGTCCAATTGATGAAACATTTTCTGCAGCTGGCTCGGACCCACAGTTTCTGCTGGTGTCAAAAGCAGGTTGGATGGCTCCTGTCTAGTTTGAATCCCACTGTCAGTTTCTAAATCACATTTGAAGCATCATGAAGTTGAACCATCTTAAGTTGAGCTGGGGCCAGCATGCTTAAATCTTGACTTAGCTCGTAAAGAAGAACCTCTTCTGAGTACTCATTTCTTCTCAGCTGTTTCAAAGTCTGGGAAAATGAGCCAGTGGGGTACAGAAGACCCTGTGAGACATGCCTGGCCCTTGCGAGGTCTTCCTTGCCCTCTGAGAATAAATCAGAAGGGAGCCCTCAGAGCCTGCAGTTTTTGGCTTCCCATCAACAGCCTCCATGGTCACCAGCAGAAGCTTCAGCTCAGAGCCAGTGGGATTATCTCCAAGGGGATGAATAGGTAGGATGATGAAGAGGGCAGGGCAGAAAGCGAAGCTGGAGGGAGCCTCTGAGCCACATTGTTACTGAATAGAAAGCTAAGAGGCATATGGTAGGTTCAGTGTTCCACTCCCTGAATACCCACTGAATGTTCATCCAGAACACAAGCCAGAGTAGAGACTAGGTCCATCACTAAGCTCAGAATGGACCAAAAGTCTTCAAGCGGAGATCAAACTCCAAACTTTCCAAGTGTGGTAAGGCCTGGGTATCATTGCAAAGTACCAAGTGGTCCATGCCAAATCATGCTCTTTTGTCATTCTTCCTGGTCCCATCCCATTTGTCACATGTTACCACTTTTTAAATGTCGATGTTAGGTTATTTCTGGGTCCCATCTAATTTTGACCTATTTAATTTTTAAATAGAAAATTGTGCTTACACACAGCAGAGGGGGCAACTTTCACAATTACAGGTCTGCAGCAGAAATGGTCTTTTGCCTTTTGTAGCCAAACTCTCAGAGGGACTGACAATGGCCCTGAGCGGCCAGGGGGATGGGGGAGAAGGGAAAGCAGGATTGATCTCAAGCTCCTTCCTGCCTAAACTCTCTGAAACTCGACTTCCCAGTTACATGACAGGCATTTCTGGAACTCTTGACTCATGAAATATTTGATTTCCCCAAACAATACAGTCTCCATAGGTCACTGGTTGGTAGTATTCAGTTGCTGTCAAACCTAAGACTTAAGCCAGACCCCAACCTAAACTTGTGACTTGAGGCACAGCCTCTTCAAGTCTCACTCCTCCTTCTGCCTGAGTGGTCCCCAGGTGACTTTCCTCTCTACAGGGTCACTCAAAGCCTAGGCCCTCCCTCAGCCCCCATGTTCTCAGTCCCACATTGATATACAGATGCTCCTGGACTCATTATAGGGATAGAGTCCAACAACCGTTGGGTTGGGGGGGCCCAGCACAGAGTTTCTGGGTTTTTTGAAAAGTAGTTGATTCTTTGAGCCAGCCCCTAATAAGGAGTAAAACATGGCCATGGTGGTCCCATTCTGTGGATATTTCTGTGTCCTGTCATGGTCAATGATGGAGGAGTACTGCCCAGGGCTGCAGGGATGAGCTGTCAGCAAGGTCCCAGGGCATCTGGCCTGCAGGTTTTGATGGTATAAGAGGCTTTTATGGCCAGAAACACTTGCACACCCAGATCCTGCCCGAGTCCAGAAGTCTCCATCTAGAGGGTCCAGAAGGGATGCTTCCCACCCCCAGCTACTTCGACATTATTTTCTGTGCCACAACATGCCTTGGAGCCAGGTGGAAGCATGCAGCTGGGGCAGAGCCTGAGGGGAGGGCCTTGTTTTGAAGTTCTCCCCTTAATCTTCTGCCAGCTGGATACGAGTGAGAAGAGAGCTTCTATGATGCAGTGCTGAAAGAGCCTGCCAGGTCCCCTGGGAGCCACCACGGGGATATGAAGAAGATCTCCTGACAAGTTCCAGCTGATACCCTGCCTCTGAGTGACTGCGTCCCCATCCTCAGGGACCAAGTCTCTATACCCTTAGTTAAACAATGCACAGCTTTTAGGAATGGAGAGCACACTCACATGCTCACAGTCACTCACATGTACATATATGTGGGGTTTTTTTGAGAAAGGATTCTAGTCTGCTTTCTGTAAATAGCATGACCAAACACACTTGAGGGTAAGGGTGTCTCATAACTTCCAGGTCACAATCTATCTCTGAGGGAAGTCAGGGCAAGAAATCAAGGCAGGAGCCTGGAGGTGGAAGCTGTGGAGGAATGCCATTTGCTAGCTTACTCACTGGCTTGTCCCAACTAGCTTTCTTATTCAGCCTACGCCCACCTGCTGTGGGATAGTGCCGCTCAGTGGACCAGGCCCTCCTAATCAACCATCAATCAGACAATGCTCTTAGAGAAGGCCACGGGCCAATCTGATCCAGGCAGTTTTCAGTTCCCTTGTGTCAAAATGTCAGTAAAACCTTACCAGCACAAATGGTCCCATGTTTCCCAGGCTGATGTCACACTCCCTAGGTAGCCAAGGATAACCTTGAACTTCTAATGCTCTTGACTCCTGAGTGCTGGGATTTCAGACATGAGCCACCACATCTGCTTTTATGTGCTGCTGGGGATCACAGCCAGGGCTTCACGCACATTAGTCAAGCACCTTTATCAACTGGACCACGCCCCAACAGGGTATTGCATATTTTTAAGAAGCACTAGGGAACCATACACTAAAACCAGTAGCTTCCGGTTTCTTCCCCCCCCTTTATTTATTTAATAACTTTATAGCCTGAGTCCAGCCCCCTCCTCTCAGTCCCTCCTTCATGCCCCCATTATTTCTTCTTCTCAAAGAAGGGGTGGTCCGTAAGGGGTATCTACCTACCCTGGCACCTCAAGTTGCAGCAGAACTAAGCACTGGGGCCTGGCAAGGCAGCCCAGCTAGAGGATAGGGAACCAAAGGCAGGCAGCAGAGTCAGAGACAGCCCCTATTCCCATTGTTGGGGGACCCACATGACGACCAAGCTACATCTGCTGCGTATGTGTAGGGAGTCTAGGTCCAGCCCATGCATGCTCTTTGTTTGGTGGTTCAGTCTCTGTGAGCCTCCTTGGGTTCAGGTTAGTTTACGCTGTAGGTCTTCTTGTGGTGTCCTTGACCCCTCCAGCTCCTTCAAATCTTCCCTCCACTCTTCCACAAGACTCCCAACCTCCACTTATTGTTTGGCTGTGGGTCTCTACATCTGTCTCCATCAGCTGCTGGCTGGAACTTCTCAGAAGACAGGCTAGGATCCTGTCTGCAAGCATAGCAGAGTATCATTAATAGGTTTCTTATTTAATGGTCCTGGGCTTGGCTTTAAAAGAAGAGCCAGGTAGACAGTGCTGATGGCCTTACATTAGGTAAGTGTTTAGCAACCCTGAGTTGTCCACATGACACTGGGTAAGGCTTTGCTATGTACACTTTACTGAAAAAAACAAATTCATGGGCTGGAAGTGTAGCTTAGTGGTAGAGTGCTCGATAGACACACTAGACCCTGGATTCACCCCACCCACCCCAAAAAGGAAGTTAGTGGTTCCTTCTTTATGGAAGAGACCTGCTGTGGCCATAGTGTAGAGATGGCATTCCTGAACCCTGCTTGTCTTGTGTGCTTCAATCTGGAGGACAGGGGCCTAAAATATGTCTGGAGTCCTAGGGCATTAAGTTCAGTGAAGGACTTAATGAGTCTTCCTGTGTCAGCTGTAGGTGACCAGGGTGTGAGTTAGGGACAGCTGTGCAGGGCTGGGCTCCCTCCCTAGCACCACAAACAATAAAGCATCCATTTTCTTTGCTTTGATGGCTAATTTTACCATCTTGTGGTGGCTTTTTTTTTTAGAACCTATTTGGTTTTTGCCCTCAGCTGTCAAAGTATTGTGCATTTTGCGAGCCAAATAATTAAACTGACATTTGTTTTTTGTTTGTTCTTTTGGCCACAAGTAAACACATGCTTAAGCAATAGCTTCCTTCTGCTGTTGAATTATGCAACCTAAAAATAACAGCGGGCTTTAATTTTAGTTTTGCCGACTATGTAATTGCAAAATACTTTCACATACAATGAAGAAAAGCAATGGAATTTTAAGTGGGAAAATAAGATGCAGGGAAGTGTTTCTCATTCCTCTCTCCTGTGTCCTCAGCTGGCCTCCTGCCTCCTGGTCCCACTTAAGTCAAGGGGAATTCCTTTAGGTGCTCTGCCCACAGGACAGAAATGACAGCTGACCCCTGGGGGTGAAGGAGCACAGTTCGCTGTGGGCATCCCGGGAGACAAGTGCACACACAGGTACTTGAAGTCCTCTTATAAAACGGGGCAGGGTTTGTCTAGAAGCTATGCATAGCCTCCTGTATGTGCAGACACTACCCAGCATGATACAAATGAAATGCAAACCCTCACTGTGCTCTGATGTGCAGCCTTTCAGTGCACTGAAAGTATTCAGTTCATGAATATTTCCTGTCGTCAGCTGGCTGTGCACAAAACAGAGAGATTGAAACTTTTGAACTGTGCCAGGCTAACACATGCCTCATAACCACCATGGGAGGTAGGTACTGCTTTGAGGGATGTTTTGTTTTTATTCTATGGGTGTTTTTCCTGTGTGTATGTGTACATACCATGTGCATGCAGTGCCCACAGAGACCAGGAAAGGGTATCGGATCACTTGAAGCTGGAGTTACAGGTGGTTGTGAGCCACGACATGAGTGCTGGTAACTGAACCTGGATCCTCTGGAAGAGCAGCAGTGCTCTTAACCTCTGAGCCTTCTCTCCAGCCCTACTTACTGCTTTTAACTCTATTTTTCAGTTGAGGAAGCTGAGACTCAGAGAAGTCAGGGAGCTTTCAAGGAAAGAGGGGCACACAGCTTCCCACTCCATGTGAATCCATCCCCTGTGGGTTTTATCTAGAAATGTTGCGGCCTTCACCTTGGGGGTCCTTCTCCAACCTGCTCAGCCTGAGTGGCCTGGGCAATCTGGTCCTTCCTTCTACTAAGCCCACATTCATGCCAGGGTGGCTGTACTTCTTGTTTCCTTCTGGGATCAGAGACCTGGAAATCAGCTTCCATCCCCATCAGTGCCTCTGTGGCCTTTGCTAAGTTAGATGCTCAGGGTAGGTGCTTACGCAGAGGGACCCCATCAGGACCAACCTGACGCTGATGGCCACCTGCTGCCTTCTGATGGTGAGAGTTTTTCAAAGGGCCCAGCTTCTGCTTGCTGATGGTGGTGGAAGAACTGAGATGTGTGACCCAGGACCAGAAACACTCAGTTTTGTTTTTGTGTTCTTTTCAAGCCACCTGGGGCTGACTTCAGCACACCTGGCTTCAGCCTGCCTCCTACTAGGTTACCTTGGAAACTGACTGGCAAGATCTACTGGCTTCTCTCCCCATCCCATTGGGCCCACTTGTGCTGCTCTGCTCTCTGACCCTCTGGCTTGCCCTTCTGCCTTCTGTCACATTCTACTCTGCTCCTCCACTGTTTGTGGAACCCTAGACAGGAGATACATCTCAGGAAGTCATGGGAATATCAGATGAACCAAGAGTGTTCACTGGAGAAATGGCCCTGGTCATGAAGTGTTTCCCAGAAGCAGGATCTTAGTGAGTGAGGCTGGGAAGAGAGCTGGGGCCTTTGCACCCCCAGATAGTGCTATAACAGTGATGATAGCGAAGGCTTCCGTTTTCCCATGGAGCACACCCTGGGTTCTCAGAAGCCATTATCACCCATTGTGGAGGAGCTACCACATGCCCCCAAGGCTTCCCTGGTGTCCCCTGTGGCTTAGCTGCCTTTTTGTCTAGACCTGTAGGCCTCATTGTCATGTTCTTTGCTCAAGCTCTATGTCCCAGCCACCACTCACCAGGCTTTGTTAGTTATGTCTGGAGCAAGGTCTGTCCAGGACAGGAGCCCACACCTGTCCCTCTGTGGTCACTCTCATCAGTTCCCTCCAACTCATCTGTGTTCTGCTCTTTCTGAGAGCCATGGTTGAGGTCCCTGGGGGTATCATGGAGAGCCCCTAGCCTATAGCTTGCTGTTTCAACTACATAGTTGAGAATGCTTTCTGTTACATGTGGCTGTTCCAGCCAGATCGCACTGCATGCTCCTATATACTTTGCTGGCCTTTTCTAACTTCCCTAGGGCCTCCTCATGTTTGCATTTCCAGGGCTTTACCTCCCTGACATTAATAACTGTGCTGGTATCTTGTCCTCTGGGTAATAGTTTACAGTTTTCCACACTGTGCCTCCTCTGATTTTCTTCCTTTAATTCTTCTCTTTCACTTCTAGTATTCTATTCTCTTTGAATGGGAGGCCAACCTAGTTCAGTTCATGGTCAGCTGGCCACCCCTGTCCTCTCAAGAGGGAAGTGACTACACCAAAGATAATGAACTTTCTTGGGGCTGATGGCCTCCTGCTGCCTCCTGTCTTAGATGCTGATTGTTCAGGTGGTCCAGGCTCTGCTTGCTGAGGCTAGTGGAAGAACTGGGATGTGTGGCCCGGGGCGAATTCCTGAGGCTGTAGTGAGCGCCCTGTGTTCTTCTTGACAAGGCATTACAGTATCACATAGAAAAACTCGGGTCTCATCTCAAAGACATCACATTATATATATGCAAATTGGTTGTTATACATAGAAAGGATTATCTGAGTCCATCCGCTGTTGTTACAACAAAATACTCAAGGCTCACACCTTATAAAGATTGTTCATTGATCTCAGATTTCTGGAGTATGAAGTATGTAGTGTTGGCTTTCTGGCCAGGGTCCTCTCTTGGCTGTATCACAACATGTCAAAGAAATGGAAAGGTGACTGGTCACAGGCAGAAGGAGTCACATAGTAAGAACTCACTGGTGATATTCTAGGGTCAGGCTTAATCTACTTTTAAAACAATCTATAAAATAGCTTCCTCAGTCCCTTCCTTCTTCCCTCCTTATTGTTTCACTGGCTCACTTTCATGGCACATATATGTGTCTACTTTAGATGACCCTGAGAGAATGCATATAGTATTTTTGTTTGGTTGGTTGGTTGGTTTGGTTTTGGTTTTTAATGTGAGCATGGCTTATTTTGCTTACCATGATTTGTTCCAGTTCCATTCTCCTGCGAAGGGCATCCCTTCATTCTCTAGGGCAGAATAAACTCTGCAGTGTGTATGAGCCACATAGACTTGTTCTTTCCATAACCAGGACCTCAAGAGAACTATATTGTTAGCCTCTGAGCTAATTACCTCCTGCTTAGGCCCCACCTCTTAAAGGTCCCCCCACCTCCCAATGCTGGCTGCCACACTGAAGATAGGTTACCAGAATGTGAACCTTTTGGAGAGAAAAGCACAGGAAATCCACGGTAGAGGTTACACTGAAATCTCAGAAAAGCCCCTAACAGTTGATGGGATGTGGCACCAAGATGAGGGAAGTTTCCTGGCATTCAGGATGGGGGTGAGGGAGGGTCTCATGAAGAGAAGTGAAAGTAAAGCAGAGGTAAGTATATCCAGAGTGTGCAAGTCCTCTTTGAGAAACTGAGATTCTCAATAATCAGCCTTCAACATCACCTGGCTTTCGCCCTTGCCCAGGAGGTGTTCCCTACTGATGTATACTAGCCATTTCTCTCACGATCTTGAGCTACGTTGATTCAGGGGCAGATGGGCCTCAGCAGGCTTGTAACATTCGTTTCTGGTTCAGGAGCAGCCTTTGATCTCCAAGCAGCTCATCTCTGACTTTGCAGGTGGTGTCCAAGTGTGTCTATCTGATCTCATCTCCCAGCAGACTGGCTTCAGTACCACTCATCACAGCACAGGCACTGCATGGAGCCAGCCCTTCTACATCACAGTTGGGCCTGAGCCATGACAGTGATGGCAGCTCCTAACTGCACCCACAGCCCTGCCTCTGTGATGAGTCTTGAGAAGAAAGGTCACAAAGTCAATGAGCACCCAGTAGCTTGTGGCGATGACCATGTGAAAATGGTTTCTTTTCTAAGTCTCAGTCTTTCTACATGTTTGTATTCAGTAATTAGTTATGATCCTTTCTAGCCTAGATGTATTCTGTAAGTGTAAAATGGTGGCATTGGAGACCTATTTATCTTTCCTCAGAATTTGGTGGGTTTTCAAATTTTTCTCAAATTGGATGTATTTTGAGGCTTCCTAACCTGGAAAACAAAATTTACAAAAGCTCCAAAATCCAAAACATTTTGAATTCTGCCACAAGACCCCCAATAGAAACTCCAGGTCTCACTTCAGTTGCAATTGGTACCCACACATTTTACAAACATTATGTGAAGTCACCACCTGGCAGAAGTGTGTGGCATGACGCCAAATTCATTTTTAAAGATTTATTTTATTTTAAAGTACATGTATATATATATGTCTGTGTGTGCCCATAGGAACATGAATACAGAATCCAGAAGAGGGTCTTGGATCCTCTGGAGTTTCAGGGAGTTAGGAGGTACTTGATTTGGGTGTAGGGAACTGAGCTGGGGTCTTCTGTAATAGTGGTAAGGGTTCTTAATTGCTGAGCCATCTCCAGTCCCCTGTACCCTAATTAATTTCACAGAAACCTTGTCTTGTGTACCAGTCCTACCTACAGACCTAATCCAGTCTTAAGAGAACTAATCCAGTCTCATGAGAAAAGCATACATCCACTAACTGGGGCAGATCCTTCATGATCTGAAATGCCTCCCAGAGGCCTCACTGTCAGGATCGCACTTCCCTGGAGGAACCGAGTCTCAACATGAGTTGCAGAGGGCAAAAATCAGTATTAGAAAAACTGTAAACACACACACAGACACAGACACAAACCACCACCAACAAAGACAAACAAACAAATAAAAACAAACAGTCACAGTCACCTTTTCTCAGAATGAGTTTTCTGAGGGGTTTTAGACTTGCATTCATTCAGGGCTCCAATGGAAATGGCCATAGTTTTGTGTCATATGGGGAAATGTTAACAATGTCTGGCCATGGGCAGCCTGTCTCTCCACCCCACTATTAAAGGAGTGTTAACAGGACTATGGTGGTTTGAATGGGAATGGCCTTCATGGGCTCAACAGGATTAGGAGTTGTGGCGGCCTCGTTGAGGGAGGTGTGTTACTCTGAGCAGGATTTGAAGCGTCATAAGACTCACGCCATTTCCAGTTTGCTCCCTCTGCTTCATGGTTCTGACGCAAGATGAAGTTCTCAGTTGTTCCTTTCCTTTTCTGTCATGGACTCCAACCCTCTGAAACCATAAGCCAAGTTAAACAATTTCTTTTTTAAGTTACCTTGGTTATGCTATCTGTTCACAGCAATAGAAAACTACGACACAAGTTGGTACCAGGGAATAGACTACTGTGATAACTAAATTGACCTTGTAATTTTTTTTTTATTAAGAGGGATGTGGCAGACTTTAGGATGTTGGACTAGGAGAGCAATTGAGCACTGTAAGAAGAGCTTAATGGACCATCCTAACAGCAACCTGAAAGACAGTAGTGGTGAGAGATATGAGGACTATAGAGATTTCAGAGGGGGAAATGCTAACAACTGGTCTACAGACCATTCTTGAAATGCTTTGACAAATAATGTGACTGCCTGTTACCTTTGTCTTAAGAGTTTTCTCAAGGCAAAATTGAAAAATAATGGACTAATCTCCTTGGTGGAGGAGATTTCAAGACAGCCTAATACTGACTCTTTGTTATTAGGAATGACTGTTTGTATAAGAGTGATCCACATAAACCTGCATGGTCCACAGTAAAGAAAAGAACAAGTGTGGCAAAATAAATATACCAAGTCTACAGCTTGAAGAGAGAAAGAGTACCAAAAAATTTAATGTTTGAGCAAGGCTTGTGCTGAAAGAGATGAGAATGCTAAAGATGAGTCTGGTCAAAGATGGAATAGGATTGTGACCCAAGGGTGCCAAGTCAGTAGTCAAACTTGACAGTATCAACCTAGTGGTTCTGGCTTTAGGGTCATGAAGGATACATAAGTAAAAGGGCTGTAGAATTTTCCTTTACAGTTAAGGAGAACCACTGAGGCTGAGCACATGGCAGAGGAGCCCCTTCATGAAGGCCCTGAGAAGCCATTGCATGAAGCTGTGAAATGGCAGCCTGGATTGCATTGGAGACCCCAAGACATTAGAGGTGCTAGAGCCATAGGATGTCTACCAGGGAGAGCTGCGTACAAGGACTGGGACTAGCCCAAGACAGTAGTGTGTTGCCATCAGCAAAACCGGAAGGTCAGAGCCATTTGACGCCAGACATGGAACTACTGGATTGGAGTTTTCTCCTGCTGGGTTTCAGTCTCACTTTCATCTAATATTTCCTGCCTATGTCCTCTTTCTTCGCTTTTAGAATGGCAATGTATATTGTGTGCATCGTATGTTGAAGTATGTACTTTGCCTTTTTATTTTCCAGGGGCTTACAGTTAAGATATGTCATTAGTCTCAGAAAGGACTTTGGACTTCGAGAGGATGCAGAGACCATAAAAGACTATGGGAACTTTGAAGTTTGATTAACGAATTTTGCATTATGATACGGCCATGAGCCTGTGGGGCTGGGGAATGGACTTTGGTGGTTTGAACGGGAATAATCCTGTAGGCTCATATACTTGAATGTTTGCTTCTCAATTGGTAAAATTGTTTGGGAAGAATTAGGAGGTGTGGCCTTCTTGGAGGAAGTATTTAATTGGAGTGGTCTTTGAAATTTCAAAAAGCTCATGCCATTCCCCAGTCTCTGTCTCCCTCCCTCTCTCCCTCTCTCCCTCACTCTCTCCTCCCTCTCTCCCTCTCCCCCTGCCTCCACACCCCACCCACTGCCATCACCTTGCGGTGTGGATCATGATGCGAACTCTCAGCGTTTCCTTTGCTCCACCACCATGGACTCTAACCTTCTGAAATCATAAGGCAAGTATAAGTTGCTGTGCTCATGGTGTACTGTCACAGCCAAGAAAAGAAACTAAGACAGAAGCCATGCAAGATGACTTCATGCATCATGCTGCGTGCTATGCAAGGCTGACAATCTAAATTCAATATCCGGAACCCACATAAAGAAAACTGACTCCACAAAGATGTCTTCTTGGTAAGAAGCACTCACAGCACATACACATCATAAATACATATGTGTATGATAATAAATATTAAGGATAAATAAATAAATAAATGCCATTAGGTGTTCCATAAATCTTCTGTTGACTTCAATAATCCCCCAGATAAGGAAAATTCTCGTAGGTCTGTGCTAACTAAACTGTCCCTCAACAGAGCAAGCTGGGCACACATTTGTATTATACCGGAGAGGAAGAAGCAGGAGTACCGCCACAGGATGAAGCCCTTCCCCCAACCCATAAGGAAACGTCACATCTCAACATAACAACAACATATTAGAAAACCAACCAAATTAACAATCAGACAAAAACACCACCAACAAAAGCAGCACTAGGAGTGGAGGGCCCTGTCTCCACTGACTAGGAGTGGAGGGCCCTGTCTCCACTGACTAGGAGTGGAGGGCCCTGTCTGTCTCCACTGACTAGGAGTGGAGGGCCCTGTCTCCACTGACTAGGAGTGGAGGGCCCTGTCTCCACTGACTAACCATTGAAACCACTTCAGGAGACCACCCAAGGTGCAGAGGAAGGGTTGCTGTCGGAAAGTTTAAAAACTTCAAGTATTTTAGTAAGGCTAGTTTGAAAGCCACCATCAATCACAAGGAATGTGATGCCAACAGGAGGCTGCGAAACTGCTGCTGCCTAGTCTACTTGAGCCTTGAAAGCAAAGCCCTGGGAGCCTCCTGTGGCTAAGATGTGACTTAATGAAGCAAACTATACTCATAAGGCCACATGCCAGAACATACTGAAGTCTGGCAGGTGCGGAGACTATTCTGGAAATTCCTAGAACACTGTTAAGTTTCAAATGATTGATGTGATCAACTTGAACTTCACTCACAAACCTCACTGGGTTACAGATTAATCTAAAAGAATCAGACAGTACCTGCTCACGTGAAAGGGGGACAGACACACTGGACTGCAGAACCCTTCACCGTGGTGGCCATGAAAGCAGCTCGCTGTTAGTCTCTGTGAACAAGTCAGCTGTTCTGGGGGAACTGCATTTTCTCTGAGTTCTGTTTCTCAGAGGGGTAATGGATTTATGGTTTCCTCAGAAGCCAACCCAGTCTCCACCATTCTGAGAAAGCCTAGATGAGCTGCAGGCTTGGGCGTTAGGGAGGAACCCCATTGTCCTCCCCCATAGAATTTAGTGCCACTTCCCACCAGAGGCACCTAACAATGCATGCTGCCCCTAAAAATAAATCCAGAAAATGTAAGAATCTATTTCAAAATCTAGTAATGATCCAAGAGAGGGAAAGAAGAGATTCAGAAAGAAGAGAAGAGCCAGGTGGCCCACACCTTTAATCCCAGCACTCTGGAGGTAGAGGCAGGTGGATCTCTGAATTTCAGGCCAGCCTGGTCTACAAAGTGAGTTTCACAGAGTTTTTTGTTTCAAAAAACAAAACAAACAAGCAAACAGAAAACAAATGAAAGGAAAGAAGGAAGAAAGGGAAAAGAGAGGGGTCATTGCTGCTATGTGCACATGCCAACCATCTGCTCTCTAGAAGAGCAAACCCAGAGATCTCCAGGAAAAAAGAGGGCACAACAAGATTGTTTATTCATGTGTCACAAAGTGTGTGTGGGTACGTGTGCACACACACGCTGAAGTCCTGATGTCCAAGCATTGCAAGGTAATTTGAGCATCCTCCAGAAGCGTAACACCCTGAGGAACATAACCAGACCAACAGTCAGGATTTCAAATTGTGTGGTGGGGCAGGCAGGGTTCCAACTGAAGGAGCTGGGATTTGGTGACCCTCATAGCGATCATGTGTCCCGCTCCCCCTCACAGTCACTTTATATGTTCACAATCATGTTCTGTGACACAATGACTGTACCTCACAATGACTTTGTATGGACCCTCAAGATACTGTTTTGCGTTTCTACAATGATATTATGTGTGCCCTTTGCAGTGATGGTGTATTGGTACAATATCTTGTGTGCCCTCATAATGGCCCTGTGTGCCTTCATGATGACCCTGTGTGACCTTCAAAATGTCGTGTGTGTCTTCACAGTGATGCTAGGTACCCTTACAATGAGTTGTGTGCCCTCACACTGCCTGTGTCCTACAAGAATGACTGAGTGTATCTTTACAAGGGTGTGGCCTTCTAATAACTGTGTATTCCTCACAATGACTGTGTGCCCTTGTAATGACACTGACGTTTATGTTGATTTTGTGTGATCTTCACAATAACACACTGTATGGCCGTCACAATAGCATGTGCTACCCTATTAACACCACGTGACCCTCACAATGACTTCATGCACCATGAAAATGATTCTGTCTAACTTCCACAATGACTCTCACACCCTCAGGGTGACTTGTGAAAACACTGTGTCCCCTCACAAAGCCTCATCGTGATTTTTCAAATGAGTTTGTGTTCCCTCTCAGTGACTCAGTGTGCCCTCATAATGAGTCTGGATGACCCTCAGGATGAGTCTGTGTGCACTCACTGTGGCCCAGTGTGACTTTACAGACACTAAGTGTGACCGCCATGCCCTGTGCAATGAGTACATGCCCTCGAAATGACGTTGTGTCCTCACGATGATTCTTTGTGAACTCACCATGTTTCTGTGCTGTGTACACAGTGACTTCCTATGATGCTCACACTACTTCTGTGTGTCCTTGTAATTAGTGCACATGTCCTTCACTTTGACTCTGTATGACCCCACAGTGACATTGTGTGCTTCACAATGACTCTTTGCGTTAGTCACAGTGACTCTGGAAGACCATTACTGTTTGATTGTGTACTTTCAAGATGACTCTAAGTGGCCTTCACGTGTAATCTCTGTGAGCCTTATATTGACTGTTTGCCCTTACGATGAATTGGTGTGTTCTGATAACAAGTTTTTGGGACCTTAACATTAACTTGTGTGCAATACCAAAGACTTGTTTCTTCTTTCACAATGAGTTTGCCTGTCCTGAGGCTCTCTCTATGATTGTGTGAACTCACCATGACATCCTGTGCAGTCACAATGTCCTTTGTGACCTCCACAATAAGTATGGGTGCCCACAAAATGAATCTGTTCGAATTTCACAGTAACTGGAGACCTTCACAATGACTCCATGTAATCTCAAGTCTGACTCAGAGTGACCCTCACCATGACACTATGTGACTTTCACAGTGATTCTGTGTGCTGTTCATAATGACTTATTGTCAAGCACATGATAATTATTGGGTAAGCACAAAAATAAACGACTCTGTCTCATAACGATTCCCAGTGTCTGGTCTCCCCTGAGTATGTGTGCACTCAGAACATTCACAGTGGCTCTGATAGACCCTCACAGTGAGATTGTACACCCCCAAATCAACTGTGTGTGGCGTTCACCATGGCGCTCTGCCATCCTAATCATGACCCGGGTGAATGAGCTCACAGCGACTTGAAGCCCTGACGTTGACTCCGGGCCTCCACCATGTCTTTTGTTTCCCCTGCATGGCTTTATACACCCTTCACATTGACTCCCCATTACCTCACAATGAGTCTTAAGACTTGCAGCGTTGATCTGTGTGCCTTCACAATGACTTTTTTGTTCTTTCACACTGTCCCTGAATGTCCTACAAAATGACTACTAGTGACCCACACATGACCTTTTGTGACTTCACAATGACATGTTGGCGCACTCACGGTGGCTTTTGGTGCCCTCACAATGGCTGTGTTCACACTCAGAATTATTTTAATGGCACACAATTATGGTGAGTATATACAAAGTCATTACAAAGGACACAAGGAATCACTGAGACAGCACACTGTTATTGTGAGGGCCCAGGGGTCATTGTGAGGGAACACAAAGCCATTGTGAGGATCAAAGACAGTCACTGTGACAGTAGCACAAGAGTCGCTGTGAAGCCTGGGCAAAGTCGGTGTGAGGGTGCACAACTCATTGTGAGAACACACACACCATTGTGAGGACACACAAATCACAAAAAGCCATTGTGAGAGAAAATGTATACATTGTGAATGTCACACTGAGTCAATGTTAGGGCCCATAAGTCATTGTGACTGTCAAAATGGGTCATTGTGGAAGTCATAGAGAGTCATTATGAGGATGTACACACTCACATGAGGGTACACACAGTTGTCATGTGGGCAAATAGGAGTATTCTGAGCATCCCAACATGTCATTGTGAACATTGCATAGTGAAGGCCACACAGAATCATCATGAGCATCACAGAGCTATTATGAGGGCACACAAGTTATGGGGGGGGTGCACAAAGTAATTGTGGAGACCACATGGAGTCTGTGGGAGGACACACAGGAGTCTGTTATGATGGGACGAAAGTCATGCGACTGTTACAAAGTCGTTATAAAGGTCACAGAGAATTACTGTGAAGGCCACACAGGTCATTATAGTGAGGGTCACACAGGGTCAGTGTAAAGATCACACAGAGTCATTGTGAATGTCACAAACGGTCATAAGAGGGGAGACACGCCACTTCGAGGGCATGTGCACAGAATCACTGTGGAAATCCCAAGGAGTTATTGTAAGGTCACACAGAGTCACTGAGTGGGCACACGGCATCACTGTGAAGGGACAAGCATCATTGCAAGTACACGCAGTGTCATTCTTAGTCACAGAAGGTCATTGTTGGACTCACAAAAGGTCACTGGGAATAACACATAAAGCCACTGTGAGGGCACACAAACTCACTGTGGGAGCCACTAGGATTCATTTTGAAGGACATACAAAGCCAGTAGGAAGGAAAACAAAGTCATGAGAGCATGGTTCTGAGGGTCACAGTAACTAAGTCACTGCGAGGTCACATGGCCTTTTAGTGACTGTCACACAGTAATTGTGAGGGCACACAATGTCATGGTGAGAGTCACTATGAATCAGACGAAAGGGTCCAAAGAGTCTACATGAGGGTCACCTGTCCATGTGAAATTCACACAGATTCGTTATACACACACCCATATGTATTGTCAAAGTCACACAAAAAAATCATTTTGATTGAAGAAAGACTAATTGTAATGTAACAGAAATTCATTGTGAAGGCACATAAAACCATTCCGAGGGTCAGGATAAACCCTTGTAGGTGTCACCCAGCTACTTGAAGGTCACATAAATTCACTGCCAATGTCACAAGAGTCATTGTGAAGAATACACACAGTCATTGTGAGGGCCCACAGTATCATTGGGAGAGCACGCAATGAGGATTACGGAGAGTCATTGTGAAAGCTACAGACAGTTATTTGAGTGCCTAAAATTCCATTGTGAGGGTAAGCCGGAGTCACTGTGACAGTCACACAAGGTCCCTGAGTTATTGTGTACCTGGCAATAAGTCATTTTGGAAATCAAACATCGGCATTGTGAAGATCACAGAGAATCACTGTGAGTGTAACACATAGTCATTATAGGGGCAAACAAGTCACTACGAGGGTAGAAAAAGTAGTTGAGTCTCTGGGAGGTCATGCAGAGTTGTGTGGGCACACAGAGTCATGAGGGCCCAGATGTCCTTGTGAGTGCACAAGTTGTGATCATGAAGGTCACACAGACTGTGTGTGTGACTCCGCAATGACTTCGTGTGTCCTTACAATGACTCTGCAGGATCTTCACAGTGATTCAGTATGATGTTCACAGTGGCTTATTTTATTGCTCCAACAATTTTATGTGCTGTCACAGTCTCTATGTGTGATCCTCACAGTGAGCTATTTCCCTCCAAATGACTACACTGTCTACAGTCCTAATGACTCTCTGTGTCCCTCATAATGACACTGTGTGACCCCTCAGTGAGTTTGTGTGCCCTCACAATGACTTGGTGTTCTATCACGGTGACAGGTGGGTGCCTTCCAAGTGCCACACGATGACATTGTGGGAACCTTACAATGATTTTTTTTGTGTCTTCACAATGACTAGTGAATATTCAAATGACTGTGTATGTTAAAGTCCTTAATTCAACACTCCAATTTAGACTCAGATTTTTTTGGACAAGGGCAGAAAGCAGCCACATTCTTTGCTGAAATATTGCAAGAACAGTCTCTAGGCCACTTACTAATATTCTCTTCTGGAACCTCTTGAGCTTAGCCATCATAATCTACATTGCTCTGAGCACCACTGTCTTCCCTGCTCCTACTAAAATGGCCCACTAAGCCCCGCTTAGAGTGTTCAACTGCTTTTCTAGTCCAAAGTTCCAAAGTCCACATTCTGTCAACAAGCAGCATGGTCAGGCCCATCACAGCAATTCCTTAGTCCCTAGTATCAACTTCTGTCTTAGTCACTGTTCAACTTCTGTGAAGACACAGCATAACTCTTGTAAAAGAAAGCATTTAATTGGCGACTTGCTTGCCAATAGGTTTACTCCACTATCACCATGGCAGGGAGCTTGGCACTGGATTGGTAGGTGAGAATAATTGCATCATTCTGATCTGCGGGGGGTGGGGGGGTGGAGTATGGGCTTTTGAAACCTCCAGGTTTACCCCCAGGGACACATTTCCTCCAACAAGGCCACACTTCCTAATCCTTGTAACTCTTTCAAACAATTCCACCCCCCAGTGACCAAGTGAACCTGTGGGGCTCATTCTCACTCAGGCCAACACAGCCTCTCATTGTGTGAGGGTCAATATGTGATTTTAACTGTATTTGTGTTTCTTTTAGGAACTTGGATGCCCCTATGTTTCGAGCATAAATGTTTAGAATTTCAGTACACTCTTAGTGAGTTTTTCCATAAATGAGTATGTTAATTCTTTCCTATCTTTTCTGATTAGTTTTGTTTTGAAGTCTGCTGTGTCAGATATTAAAATACCTATGCCTACTTTCTTCTTGAGTCCAATTGCTCGGAATATTTTTTTCCTATCCTTTTACACTATGGTGATGTCAATATTTGATGGTGAAGTATGCTTTTTGGATGCAGTAGACAGTTGGATCGTTGTATTGGGAAATTGAGACTATTAATATTGAGAGTTATCAATGAGCAGTTGTTACTGATTCCCAGTATTTTGTTGTTACTGGTGTGTCCCTCTTCTATTTGATTCACTGGTCTCACATTATTCCTGTATTTTCTTAGGTGGGTTAACCTCTTTAGAATGAACTTTTTTCCTTTTAGTACCTCTGGATAGCTGGAATGGTAGCTATATACTGCTTAAATCTGGTTTTATTGTTGAATGCTCTTCTTTCTCTTGTTTTTTTTTGTTTGCTTGTTTGTTTGTTTTGCCTAGATATAGTAGTCTGAGCTGACATCTATGGTCTCTTAGAGTTTGTAGGACATCTGTCCAGGCACTTCAGGCTTTCAGAGTCTCCACTGAGAAGTCAGGTATTATTCTAATGAGTCTGCCTTTATTATAGTACTTGGTCTTTTTTCCCCTCCTGCTTTTGTTATTCTCTCTGTTCTGCATGTTTAGTGTTTTAGTTATTATATAATCCTATCTATTTGGTGTTCTGTATGCTTCTTATACATTGATTGGCACCAAGTTATTTTGTTGGAAAAATATTCTGTGATTTTGTTGAAAATATTTTCTGTGCTGTTAACCTCATTTCTTCTTCCTCAATTCCTGCTATTTGTAGATTTGGTCTTTTCATTGTGTCTCAGATTTTCTGGGTGCTTTGGGCCTTGATACATAATATTTAACATTTTCTTTGATTGGGGTATCTATTTCTTCTTCCTTGCCTTCAAGACCTGAAATTCTCTGTCCTTTTCCTTTTAGTATGTTAGTAAGGTTTACCGCCGAGGTTTTTGTTTGATGTCTAAAATTTTAATCTATAGTTTTATGTCATTTTAGGTTTTCTTTAGTAATTCTATTTCTACTCTCATGTCTTAATCTGTTTTTGTTATTTCATTCCGCTGTTTGTTTTCACAGATTTCATTCAGTGCTTCCTACACATTCTCTTTAAGGTCCTTGAGCATGTTCATAAAGGGTGCTTTGAAGTCCTTGTCCTGTGCTTCAGCTATATCACATTTCTCTGGCCTACTGTAGTAGGGTTGCTGAGTTCTGGTGGAAGTATATTGTTCTGCCTGTTCATGACTGAGTTTGGGGGCTGGTGTCTCGGCATCTGAAGTTATGGTGATGAGGTGATTCTAGGTGTTGATATCTGGTCTTTTCTTTGTTGGCTGGTGTTCCATTCCTTGGTTTCTTTTGCTCTCTTTGCATTTGAGGAAAATGTGATGTGTGAGGGTTGCCTGGTGGAGAGTGCTCCTGCAGGTCTATGGGTGGTAGACAGGACTAGAGGTGGGCTAGAAGAAAAGGCTGAGGAGAGCTTCACGAAAGAGTAAGAGGACCCTTCCACAACCAGAGGTGGGGTCCTCTGGGGCAAGTGAGCCGTGGGACTGGAGAAACTGGCCTGGACCAAGAGTGAGGTGGGACTCAAAGACTGGCAGGTGTAAGCATCACTCCCTCCTGTTCTGGGCCTGCATGCCCTGGTGCATGTAACCTTGCTACCTCTACCTCTGCCACCTTTGAGGGAGTCACATAGCCTGGTGGCCATGTTTCAGGACACGAGCACCTGGAATTCCTTCTATTCAAATAAAGCATTCCCAGCAGCTCAGTCCCAGTCAGTAATGTACACTCACCTGAAAACCCCCGCCCACTGTCCCTAGTATGCCATCATATTGACTGTATGTTTTCATCATGATTGTATGTTCTCATAATGAGTATGTATGCCCTAATACTGTGAATGATGTGGCATGAGTATGCGTGTCCTCATAATGAATGGCTGCCCTCATAATGACTATTTATGCATTCATGATGACTATGTATGTCATCACAATGACTGTCTGGCCTGATAATGACAGTATGACCTCATAATGACTATGAGTGATATAACAATGACTATGTATGACCTCATAATTACTGTATACCCTCATAAAGACTGAAAGCCCTCATAATGACTGTGTATGATGTAAAACTAAGTATGTAAATACTCATAATCACTGAATATGACATCACTATGACTGTATCCCTCATAATGAATATGTCCTCATAATGACTTGTTATGATGTAACAATGAGTTTCTATGTCCTCATGACTGTTTGCACTTATAATGACAATATATGCAGTCACAATGACTCAATGCTCTCCAAATGACTATGGATGCCTTTATAATGAATATGTATGACATCATAATGACAAAATATGTCCTCACAATGAATATTTGCTCTAATGACTATGAATAACCTCATATATGCCATCAAAAAGACTGTACACCCCAATAAAGACTGTATGCCTATCATAATGACGGTATGTCCTAAAAATGTTTATGTATGCATTCACAATGACTATGTATGTCCTCATAATGACTGTATGTCCTCATAACAACTATGCCTACATACGGACTATATGCCTTCAAAATGAAATGTATGCCATCTTAATGACAGTATGCCCTCATAATGAGTGTATGTTCATATAATGACTATGTATGACCTCACAATGACTATGTATGTCATTATAATGACTGCATGCTGTCATGATGACTATGTCTTCATAATTACTCTGTGCGCTCATAATGACTATCTATGACCTTAAAATGACTGTATGACCTCATGATTACTATGTATGTCCTCATAATGACTACTTATGACACACAATATTTATGTATGTCCTCATTATGAATATTTGGCCTCAAAATGACTATGTATGCCCTCATAGTGACTATGTATGCCCTCATAATGACTAAGAATGATATAACAATGAGTCTGTATGCCCGCATAATGACTGTATACCATCCTAATAACTAAGTATGATGTAAGAATGAGTATATAGGTGCTCATAAAGACATTGTGCCCTCATAATGACTATGTGCCCTAACATGGCTATGTATGTCCTCATGACTATGCATAATGTAACAATGATTATATAAGTATTCATAATGACAATATGCCCTCATGATGAGTGTATGTCCAGATAATGACTATGTATTATCTCACAATGACTAGGTATGTCTTCATAATGACTGTGTATGACCTCATAATGACTGCATGTCATCATAATGAATATATGCCCTCATAATGACTGTTTTCCCTCATGACTATGTATGACCTCATGATGTCTATATTCCCTCATTATGACAATGTGTACTTTGAAAATAAGTACGTATGACCTCACAATGACTATGTATTTCTTCGTAATGACTGTATGCCCTCATAATGAATGTATGCCCTCATAATGACTATATGTACCCTAATAATGACCATGTATGGCCTCATAATGACTATGTATGTCCTCACCATGACTATGTGTGCCCTCAAAATGACTATGCATTCCCTCATAATCACTATGTATGTTCTCACAATGGCTATGTATACTCTCATAATAACTATATGTGCCCTCATAATGACTAAATGTCCTCATAATGCTGTATATACTCATAATGATGATGTATGCCTTCACAATGACTGTATGCATTAATCATGACTTTATGTCCTCATAATGACTATGTATACCCTAATAATGACTATGAATGATGTAACAATGTGCACGTATATCTTTATATTGACTCTTTGCCCCATAATGAATATTTATGCTCTCATAATGACTATATATGCCCTCATAATGATGATGTGCCCTATTGCCTGATAATGACAGTATGTCCTCATAATGGCTATGCATGATGTAACAATGAGTATGTAAGTACTCATAATGACAATATGCCCTCATGATTATTAGATGCCCTCATAATGAGTGCATATGACCAAACAATGATTTTGTATGTTCTCATAATGACAGTCTGCACTTATAATGAATATGTATGCACTCAAGATAACTCAATGCCCTCTAAGTGACTATGGATGCAGTCATAATGAATATGTATGACCTCACAATGACAATAAATGTACTCATAATGAATATTTGCCCTCATGACTATGTATACACTCATAATGACTATGCATGCCATTATAAAGATTGTATGACCCAATAATGACTGTATGCCATAAAAATGACTACATATGTCCTCATAACGACTGTATGCCCTCCTAATAACTGTATGCCCTCATAATGACTATGTATGCCCTCACAATGAATATGTAAGTAATCATAATATCTACGTATGACACCACATTGACCACGTTTGTCTTCATGACTGTATGCCCTCATAATGATTGTATGCCCTCATCATCAATATACACGACCTAATAATGACTGTATTCCTTCCTAATGACTATACATAGACCATCTTAATGAATATGTATAAATATATGTGCCCTCATTACAACTATTTATGATCCCACAATGGTTATGTTTTTCCTCATTATGACTATTTGCCCTCAAAATTACTATGTATGCCCTCATAATGACTATGTATGCCATCAAAATGACTGTATGCCTTCCAGATGACAGTATGCCTTTATAATGACAATGTATGCCCTAATAATGGCTATGAAGGATGTAACAATGAGCATGTATGTCTTCACAATGACTCTTGCCCTCATAATGATGATTTATACACTCATAATTTCTATGTATGCCCTCATAATGACCATGTATGCCCTCACAATGACTCTGTGTGTCCTCGTTATGACTATTTGGCCTCAAAATGACTATATATGCCCTCATAATGACTGCGTATGCCCTAATAATGACTAGGAATGCTGGAACAATGAGTCTGTATGCCCTCATAAAGACTGTATGCTATCCTAATGACTGTGTCTGGTGTAACAATGAGTATATAAATACTCATAAAGACATTTTGCCCTCATAATGACTATGTGCCCTCACAATGGCTATGTATGTCCTCATAAAGACTGTGTATGCTCTCACAATGGCAATGTATGTCATCATAATGCTGGAATGCCCTCATAAAGACTATATGCTCTCACAATGATTGTATATTCTCATAATGACTATGTATGCCCTCATAATGACTAAGTAATATAACAAAGAGTTTCTATGTCCTTATAATGCTTGTTTGCACTAATAATAGCAATGCATGCACTCACAATGACGCAATGCCCTTATAATGAATGTAGATATCAGAATGAAAATGTATATCCTCATAACTATTATTTGACCTCATAAGGACTATGTATGACTTCATAATGATTATGTATGCTGTCAGAAAGACTGTATGTCCCAATAATGAATATATGCCTTCCTAATGACTATGTATTGCCTCACAGTGACTGTATGCTCTCATAATGAATGTGTGCCCTCATAATGACTATGTATGCCCTCACAATGACAATGTGTGTCCTCACAATAAATATGTATGACCTCACAATGACTATGTATGTCCTCATAATGAATGTGTATAACCTCACAGTGACTAGGACCTCATAATGATTGTATGTCCTCATAATGACTATGTAGGAGGTAACAATGAGTATGTTTATTTTTCTAATGGCTGGTTGCCCTCACAATGATTATGTATGCACTCATAATGACTATATGTATATATATATATTTATATATATATATGAATGACAGTTTCCCCTCATAATGATAGTGTGCCCTCATAATGT
Source organism: Pachyuromys duprasi (assembly GCA_028658305.1). NCBI lineage: Eukaryota > Metazoa > Chordata > Mammalia > Rodentia > Muridae > Pachyuromys > Pachyuromys duprasi. The sequence goes on along the minus strand of CM053745.1, from coordinate 3,134,318 downwards.
GCATGTATGTCCTCATACTGGTTATATATCCTCATAACGAATATAAAGACTGTATGCCCTCATAATGCCTATATGCCCTCATAATGACTATGTAGGCCCTCATCATGACATTATGTTCTCCTAATGACTTTATGCCCACCTAATGACTGTATGCCATCATGATGACTATATGCTCTCATAAAGTATGCATGCCCACCTAATGACTATGTATGTCCACATAATGACAATGTATGTCCTCACAATGACTTTATGCCTCCATAACGATTATATGCCCTCATAATGACAATGTATGACCTCATAATGTATATATTCCCTCAATATGACAGCGTGTACTTTGATATTAACTATCACAATGACTATGCACTTCTTCATAATGACTGTATGCCCTCATAACAAATGTATGTCCTCATAATGACTATGTGTGCCCTAATAATGACCATGTATGCTCTCATGATAACTGTATATGCCCTCATAATGACTAAGCAACCTCATGTTGACTGTATACCCTCATAATGACTATGCCTACATAAGGACTCTATGCCTTCAAAATGACTACATAAGCCATCTTAATGATAGTATGTCATCATGACTGTGCCCTCATATTGAGTGTATGGTCAGATAATGACTATGTATGTCTTCATAATGACTGTATATGAGCTCACAATGACTGCATGCTACCGTAATGACTGTATGCCATTATAATGACTGTTTGCCCTCATAATGTCTATGTATAACCTCATAATGTCTGTATTCCCTAATTATGACGTGTACTTTGATGATAACTATGTATGGCCTCACATGACTATGCATTTCTTCATAATGACTATATGCTCTCATAATGAATGTATGCCCTCATAGTGACTATGTGTGCCCTCAAAATGACTATACATTCCCTCATACTCACTATGTGTGTTTCATAATGACTACGTAGACTCTCATAATAACTATATATACTCTCAAACAACTAAATGTCCTCATAATGACTGCCTATCTTCATATTGATTATGCTTGCCTTCACAATGACTGTATGCATTCATGACTTTATGTCCTCATAACGTCCAGGTATACCCTAATATAATGACTATGAAGTAACAATGTGCATGAATGTCCTCAGAATGACTGTTTGCCCCATAATGACTATTTATGTACTCATAATGACTATGTGTGCCCTCATAAATACATTATGCCCTGATAATGACAGTATGCCCTCATAATGACTATGTCTGATGTAACGAGTATGTAAATACTCATAATGACATTATGCCCTCATAATTATTGTATGTCCTCATGAGTACATATGACCTAACAATGATTTTGTATGTTCTCATAATAACAGTCTGAACTTATAATGAGTATGTATGCACTTAAAATGACTCAATGCCTTCTAAATGACTATGGATGCAGTCATAATGAATATGTATGACATCATAGTGACAACAAATGCACTCATAAGCAATCTTTGCCCCATAATGACTATGTATACCTTTGTAATGACTATACATGCCATCATAAAGACTGTATGCCCAATAATGACTGTATACCCTCACCATGACTATTTATGTCCTCATAATGATGACATGCCCTCCTAATGACTGGATGTCCGCATAATAACTATGTATGCCCTCACAATGAATATGTATGTCCTCCCAATATCTATGCATGACACCACATTGACCATGTTTGTCTTCATAATGACTGTATGCCCTCATAATGACTACTACATGGACCTTCATAATGAGTACGTATTAATATGTTTGCCCTCATAACAATTATTTATGACCCCGCAATGGTTATATATGTGTTCATTATGACTATTTGCTCTCATAATGACTATGTATGCCCTAATAATGACTGTGAATGATGTAACAATGAGCATGTATGTCCTCACAATGACTGTTTGCCCTCATAATAACTATTTATGCACTTATAATTTCTATGTATGCCATCATAAAGATGTTATGCCCTGATAACGACAGTATGTTCTCAAAATAAATATATTCCCTTGCAATGACTATGTATGATGTAACATTGAGCATGTAAGTATGCATAATGATGGTATGTCCTCACAATGACTATGTGTGCCCTCATAATGACTATGTGTGCCCTCACAATGACTATGTATGTCCTCATAATGACTGTATGCCCTCAAAATGCCTATGTATCCACTCATAATCACTAGGTATGACATAACAATGAGGTTCTATGTCCTCATAATGACTGTTTGCATTCCTAATGACAATGTATGCACTCTCAGTGACTTGATGTCCTCCAAATGACTATGGGTGCCCTCATAATGAGTATGTATGACATCACAATGACAAAATATGTTCTCATAATTTTTATTTGCCCTCATAATGACTAGGTATACCATCATAAAGACTGTATGCCCCAATAATTACTGTATGTGCTCACAATGACTATGTCTGCTCTCAAAAGGACTATGTATGCCCTCACAATGACTATGTATGTCATCATAATGATCAGGTATTACCTCACAATGAATATGTATTTAATCATAACTAATGTATAATCTCATAATGAGTATGTATACCTCATAATGACTATATTCCCTTCTAATGACTATGTATACAGTCAAAACTGACTAGGTATGACCTCACAATGACCTTATGCCCTCATAATGACTGTATGCCCTCATAATCATTGTCAGCCCTCATAATAACTGTGTATGTCTTCATATGACTATGTATGAAATAACAACGTATATGTACCTCCTCATGACTGTTTGCACACATGACAATGTATGCACTCACAATGACTGTATGTCCTCATAATCACTATGTATGCCCTCACAGTTACTATGTATGTCCTCATAACACTATGTATGACCTTACAGTGACTATGTATGCCCTTGTAATAACTGTGTATCACCTCACAATGACTATGTATGTCATCATAATGACTGTACACCTTCATAATAACTATATGCCCTCATAATTACTGTATGTTCTCATGACTATACATGACCTCATAATGACTATATGCCCTCATAATTAATTGTGTGCCCTCATAAGGACTATTTATGACCCCACAATGGTTACGTATGTCCCCATTATGACTATTTGCCTTCAAAATAACTATGTATACTCTCCTAATGATTTATGTTTTCATAATGACTGTGTGCCATCATAATGTCTATGTATGCCCTCACAATTATTGTATTTCCTCACAGTGACTATGCTCTCATAATGACTATATTTTTTCATAGTGGCATTGTTTGGCCTTCACAATCACTTATTGTTATCTTTACAATAATTGTTAAGAGCCCTCATAATGACTATATGTGACCTGATATGAGTGTGTGAGACCTCATTTTGATACTGTGTGATCTTCTCTGTGACTCAGTTTCACACTCACAATGATCTTATAAGCCCTAACAACAATTCAGTGTGACCCTTGACAAGGAGACTGGGTTCCCTCACAATGAGGCTCTGTAAATTTCTTAACTGGAGACCTTCATAATGACTATATGCCTATTACATGGACTCTTGTGACCCTCACAATGAATAATGTGCCCTCAAAACGACTTCAGGAGATCTTCACAATGTCTACAGTGACTATCATAATGATGTGTGTTCTCACAATGATTGTGTGTACACTCACAATGACTTTGTAGGCTCCTAACATTGACTTGTTTGCCCTCACAACTTTGTCTTCATTGAAAATGGCTCTTTACGTCCTTCACAATCATTCTTTGAGACCCACAGAATAACTTTGTGTGCCCTCACAATGATTATTTGTGTTCTTCACAATGACTCAATATGATGTTTACAATGACTTCTGTGTCTTTGTAATGACTCAGTGCCTACGTGATCACTCTGTATGACCTCACAATGACTCTGTCTGATCTACACTACGACTTCATATACTCTTGTAATGACTGGCCCATGCTCATAATGACTGTATGTGCGCTCAAAATTTTTGTGTTGCTCAAAATGTTTTTATGTGGCTACACAATGGCTATATTTGACCTCATATGAATACATGTGCCTTCATAATGACTCTGTTTGACCCTTGCCATGACTTGGTGTGACCTTCACAATGACCCTGCATGATCTTCACAATAACTAGTTCTTCATCACAATGACTCTATGTGACCTTCAGTATGGGTCTACATTCTTCCAAATGAAAATTTGAGACCTTCACAATAAGCCTGTGTCATCTTCATAATGACTTTGTGTGTCTTTACTATAACTCTGTTCCATAGGTATGACTCTGTGTGACCTTCACAAAGTCTCTTTTTGACCCTTAAAATAATTTGTATTCCTCCACAGTGAGTATGTGTGATCTTCATAATAATTTTTGTGCCTCCACAATAACTTTGTTTCATGATGAATGTGTATTCCCTTTACAATTATAACTGTATGCCTTCACTATGACTCCACAATCATATTTATGCCCTCACAATGACTCTGTGTGCCCTCAAATCCTCAGTGTGAGCTTCACATGACTCTGTGTCCCCACAATGACTGTGTATGTCCTAAAATGATTACGAGTGCCCTTGAAATAAGTTGTGTACTCTCATAATGACTGTGTATGCCTTCAGAATGACCATGTGCCATCAAAATGACTGTCTGTGCCTTTGTCAAAGACTCACTATGATTTTGTCTGTCTTTCACAATGTGTTGTGATCCCTTATAGTGACTTTGTGTGACATTTACAATGATTCTTTGTCCCCTTCAGAAGAAATGTGGTGTTTCTCAATAACTTGCAGACCTTATGTAGGCTCTCAAAAGCACTATCCATCCTTCACAATAATTTTGTGTGTTATCTCAAGGGCTCTGTATGTCTCTCACAATGATTTTGTGTTGTGTCACAATTACTCTATATTCTTTCACAATGACACTGTGCTCCCAGAATGACTGGTGAGCCCTCACAATTACTCTGGGTTGTCACAATAACGAACTCACAATGACTTCGTGTCACCTTCATATGATTTTTTGAGCCACCAGAATGATTCTGTGATCATCACAATAAACCTGTGTAATCATCACAATAAACCTGTGTAATCATCATAATGACTGTGTGAATTTCACATGTGTCACGATAACGATCCTGTATGAGATTCACAGCAGCTTTATGACATGCTAATGGCTCTGTGTTGCCTTCATAATGACTCTAGGTGATCATCGCAGTTAATTTATGAGCCCCCAGAATATCTTTTGTGACCTTAACAATAACTGGCTATGACCCTCACAATTACTTGTCTGCCTTCACAATGACTTTGGCTGCCCTCAGTATGACTTGCTGCCCTTAGATAACTTTGTGTTCTTCACACGATAACTTTGTGTTCTTCACAAAGATTGTGTGGTCTTCTGAATGACTCCTGTGACTCTCACCATGACTAATATACCCTCCTACCAAGCCTTTGTAACATATACATTGATTCTGTGTGACACAACAATGGCTCTGTGACATCACAGCAATACATGGTGATGCTCAGAGTAATTTTACATGCTTTCTGAATGATTTATGTGACCTCAGCATGAGTATGTGTGGCCTCACAGTGATGCTGTGTGACCTTTACAAGTATAGTGGCCTTCACGAATACTATTTACGACTCTCAAAATGCCATTGTGTTCCCTCACAATGAATCACTGGGACCTTCACAAAGACATTGTGTGTGCTCACAATGACTTTTTGTGGCATTCACAGTGACTCTTGGTGACCCCTGCATTGTTTTTGTGCCCTCATGTTTCTGTATGAACTCACAATGAATTTCTATGGCCTCACAATGACTCTTTATACCCTCACAATAAAATATGAGCCCTTAAAATGACTATGTTTGACCCTCACAATGACAGTGATATGTGCTGTCACAGTGAGTTTGGGGGCCCTCACAATGATTTTGTCTGCCCTTCACAGTGACTATATGTAACCATCACATGATTCTGCAACTATAACGATTCTCTGTGACACTACCACTGTGTGACCTCTCAAAATGTCTCTGTGTGGCCTTACCAATGACTCACTGTGACCTTCATAATTACTTGTATCTTCACAATGACTTTGAGTGCCTATCACAATGATTTTGGGGCGACAAAAACAATCTCTGTACCTCATGGCCAAGTATGGCCCAACAATGACTGCGTGTTCCCTCACAATGACTTTATAACCTTTACAATAGTGACTTTGTGTACTCTTGAAATGACTAGCGCGCCGTCACGATTCGGTGTGACCATTGCAATGACAACATATGCTGCTACAGTGGCTTCTGTGGCCTCACAATGACATTGAGTACCTTCACAATGAAGCCTGATATTGATGATGACTTCATATACCCTCATAATGACTTCTGGGATTCTATAATGATTCTGTGTGTTCACAATAACTTTTTTTGTGCCCTCACAATGACATTGTATGCTTTCACAATGACCATGAGACCCTCATAATGACTCTTTGTGCAATCACAAGGTCCATGTGACCTTCACAATGACATCATGTACCCTCACAGTGACTTATATGCTCTCATAACGACTCTCTGTGCCCACATAAGGACTATGTGTGGTCTCACAGTAGCTCTGCATAACCTTAATGACACTGTTATTCTCTCACAAGGAACTGTGTCATCATAACGTGTCGTGCACATTCATTTTGTGTAACCCTAGCAACGACTTTGTGTGCCCTCATGGTGATTATCTGACTTTTGCAATGACTGTGTAACTATTCCCACATCTCTGTATGACCTTGACAATGCTTGGTGCATCTTCACAACGACTTTGTTTCCCACAATGAAGTTTTGTGTTCTCACAATAGTGTGACCTTCACAATGACTGCATGACCTCTACAATGACTCTGTGACCTTCACAATGACTCTGTGTGATCCAAGCAGTGACTTTGTGTGCCCTCACAATGATTTTGTGTAATCTTTACAATGACTCTGTGTTCCTTCACAACAATTCTGTGTGACCTAAACAAGGGCTCTATGAACTCACAATCACTTGTATGTCCTCACAAATGACCTTGTATGTCATCACAATGACTCCATATGACCTTCAAAATGATGTGTGAACTTCAGGATATTGTATATCCTCTCAATGACTTTTGAACATTCACAATGACTATGTGTGATGTCATTTGTATACACTCAATTATTAATAACTTCACAATTACCATATGTCACCTTCACAATAACTTCTGTGCCCTCACAATGCCTGTGTGCCCTTCACAATGGTTTTGTATAACCTCACAAAGACTTGGGATGTGACTTTCAGAATGACTTTTTGTGGCCTCAATGATTTTGTGTGTCCTCACAATCATTTGTGTTCCCTCCAAATGACTATGTGGCCTCATAGTGACTTGGCAACCTTCACAATGACTTGGTGTGCCCTCAAAATGACTCTGTGTAACCTGCACAATGACGTTGGGTACCCTTACAAAGACTTCTGTGGACTTGCAATTATTCTATGTGAACCCCTGAAAGACTGCCTTCAAAATCCCTGTGTCTGCTCTTTACAATGATTCAGCTTAGCCTTCACAATGACTTTTGTGACCATCACAGTGATCTCTGTGCCCTTACAATGACTCTGGGTGAGCTTCACAATGACTCTATGTCCCCCACAATAGTTCTGTGTGCCCTCATCGTGACTTCTGTGCCACTCTCCATGATTTATGACATGCACATGAATTTTTGAAGCAAGTAAAGTGCAATCACAACTACAAAACCATTTGACTTGACATGTAACTAAGAATAAGGAGTATCAGTTTTATTCACACATTTTAAAAAGCATTAAAAAGGATTTGCATTAGAAAATGATAACTTACAACTTATAAATTCCCATATGTAAAACAGTCATGATGAAATCTAAGCTGATACAAACTATCTTCAAAGCAGTGATTGTTTCTCTTTCCTTTTCTGTTTTCTTCTAACACAAACAGCAGTGTGTATACTAAGAAACAGCAGCAGTAACTCTTTAAAGTAGAAAACCCCAAAATTCCAAATATATTCCATATTATTCAAAATAGAAAACACATGACTTGACCTGACTGATTCAAAACTTGCCTCCATCTTGTCCTGGCTTCTGCCATGTGAAAGGGGAGGTCGGTGGCCGCTATGTCTAGATGCCTCTTTGTACAAGAGTCTGATATCAGCATCCCAGCTCCTATGTAAACAGCCTTGTAAGATGCTCCAATAATGTGAAGTGCAGGTTGTAGTTTCCCCCTCTTGTTTACAAAGAGTGTAAAATGTAAAAATACTGTTGCATGTTTCTAGAGTGGCCGGTGCGAGCATATCTCCTTTTTGATGATGATCCAGAATCTTCCAAGTGCAGTATCAAATGAAATCAATTTTTAACCCTCAGCATTTCTCTTCTTATTGAAAGTGATGTTTTGGGATTTGGGGCCAAAGTCTCTCTTCCATCAGTCTGGCTTTCCCCAGCTGTGTCTTTGAAGTCCATCAGGGCTTGGCATGTGGAAAATATATTCAGGTTACACAAAGGAACACAACCCTGCTGGCTTTGATCATCCCTCTGTCATAACAGAGATGATTAGGTTGCAAACAATGGCACACATATGTGCATCACGAGGAGGCCATTCAGGGGACCTCAGCTTCATCCTCATGGAAGTCTGCTGGTTAAATCCTAAATATTTATGACTTTCCTAAAGCCAATTCTCATAAGAGATGGGGACACAGAAACAAAAATGTCAATTAGTTATGACTGGACACCAGTGGACATGAAAGCAGATGTGAACTACCACGGTACACTCTATAGTAGTGTTCTCCCTATATCTGGTAAGAAAAAAAAAAAGCAGATGTCATGAGAAGCAACAGATACAGACAAGCCAGAAGATACACATCAAAAGCTATAATTATGACTAGAGAGAGGGCTCATTAAATCATGTCTTACAAAGAGAGAAAACCATGGGAGGAAACAGAAGATAAAAACATCTAGGAAGACAGTATCTCAATGTTTGGTTTTAGTGTCAGGGAAAAGAGCCCAATTTAAGCAGGGCAGCTTCCAAATACACTAGTGACTTCGATCACACTTATATCACAGATCTAGATATTTTTAAAGTGTAAATGTAACAGAGCAACAACAAAGGGTCGAAAGGCAGAGGTCAAATCTTGGTTCAAACCGGAAACCAAGTAAGTCCTGCCCAATGAAGCCGCGGGGCAAACGATAAAGAGAAAATGAGCCCTTGTTCTTCCTTAGCCTTTGAGACTGTTCTGGTAGGTAGATGCCATCATGGAAGAAGGTGGGATACCTTACATAACACACCTACATCAGAATGCCATATTACAAAGCCTTGGTTAGACTATATGGCACCAGGGAACCTGTTTTCCCAAACTGTCCGCTAACCATACTTTTCCACATCTGGTTCTAATATGCACTAGCTTCCCACTGAAGGATCCTTCAGTAGCACACTCAAGATGTTGAAGCATTTTGTATACATTCAGGTGTAGATCACAGATTACTATGTTTGTAAGTATCTCCTTCCTATATAAGAAATCTGGGCATTGTGAGCCCAGCACAGGGGCCATGCCTAACACATGCTTCCACAGTCATGGTCCTAACATGCACAGTCAGGTTTCAGGATGTGCATAGTAGGTGGTTATGATCGTAAAGTGATGCCATCTTCCCTTCTATCCCCTTACTGTCACATCCCATAACCCAGGCAATGTCAACGCTGTTGCACATTCATGGGGAAGAGACCAAAAATTTCTCATAACGAATAAGCTAGTTGACGTCATCAAACCACGATTACGGCAGGGCTACGAAGCCCCTTCAGCTCACTGCTGTATACCAACCTGCTGATGAGAGAGAGACTTTCTTCAATAGAAACCCCCAGAGCTCTGCTTAAAATCCAAGGAAGGGCTTGTCCAAGACTTTCTCATAGGCTAAGGGATTACTTCTGAAAGAGAATGTCTATGCAAGTTTACACTCTGAATCCTGTGAAACCACATTCACCATAGAGGGTGAAGGGGCCAGGCTAGGTCCTGCTGTGCCCACAATCTCTCAGGCAGCACATTCCACCCATTGGTCCTTCAAATTGCCCTCCGCTAAGGTTCTTGTTTAGGGAAGAAGCGCAGGTCTCCAGGCCACCTACAGTCTCTTTTTGCTTCTTGTTGAGGTTTCAGCTTACAGCTGGTCTGGCTCAGAAGCAACTGGTTCAAAGGCTGGAAATGCTGCCAGTTTGGTTCAGATTTAGTTTTGCTTCCAGAAACCATAGACAGTCAAGAGTGCTCAGTCTGTAAGCCCCAACAGAGGCGTGTCCAGACCCACACCTCCACTTCAGGAAGATGGCCTTCAGGCATCCTAAAACAGCAACAGAGGGAAAGCTTGGAAAATGGTGTCTTCTAAGTTAAAGCTGTGATGTGGTCATCCTAAAACTGATTGTACACAGCTACTAAGAGTAGTATCACATATTCAAGCATCCCATACCATGTCTTCCGAGAAAGTAATGAAGGATTTGTAATGGCGCAATTACCAGTATGCGCTAATTGAAAGATGACAATGTAACCCATAATAATCACAATGACTTCAAAATGAAACAAAACAAACAACCACTTCTTTTGTTCATCACCCTCATTGGAACATGGGGAACTGCTTCAGTGTGGGGCTTCCTAAAGCGTTCTTAGGGAAGTCGTTCACGGCCTCCAGAAATGAAGATGGACAGTGGGCATCACCACTCTGTCTGCCACCTTGGTCACAGAACCTCGCTCTTCCGCTCCTGGCAGATGTCTGCAAAGAGTGAGGGAGCAGGATGGCTCTTACGGTCTCCCTTGAATGGGCACAGTCTTCTTGAGATAATCATCCTCAGCAAGCTGCTATCACAGGAAGTATGGCCTCCCTTCAAAATGGCACCAGACATCAGCTAACTGAATGCTGTTGGAAGGGACTGGAACCTTGCTTTCATGCACAAGCCCCCGGCAATGTGGACATCACTAATTTGCATTGGCAACTATGGGAAACATCTCTAGGTAAAGATGTTCTCTAGAACTCGGAGGTTCTGAAGTCTGTCTGGACACTGGGAAATAACTTTTACCGAATATGGTGACCAACTGTTGCTATGGTAACAAACATTTTGAACTCTGTTGCAGGAAAGCAACTCTCCTCACTTCTGCAAAAAAGCAGATCGGAAGATTGGAAAACTGGGCGGTCCTCCTCTCAGAGCTTCGTTAACCCTCTGCTCCTTCCTCTTGAGTTATTTATTTGTATTCTTGTTTACTGCTTTGAGTGGGGAGCATGAAATGCTTGTGCCATCGGTGCACATGAAGGGCAGAGAACAACTTGCAGGTGTCAGCTCTCTCCTTCTCCATGTTGACTCCAAAGGATCACACTGAGGTCATCAGGCTTGGCAGCCAGCATCTTTTTACCAGCTGAGCCACCTAACTGACATAGAAATCACTGTTGACATTAAATGATGCTTAAAAAATAACACCAAGAGCACCCGCAACACAGCTCATAGGTAAGCACCGGCCATGAACAGAGTTTGGTCCCTAGAACCCATGGCAGAAGGAGAGATTCCTGCAAACTGTCTTCTGACACCCACAGATGCTTCCCTGTTCCAATAACAAAATAACATAAAATAAAATAAAGTTGTGAAACCACCAAGAAAGCCTTTCCTATAAGGAAACAAGCTAGCTTCCTGCTCTCAACTATCTCAGCGACGGATACCCACATCCCTCAGCTCTCTCTGTTCCCTTCCGCACAGATAGGCACAGGGAAAATGAGATTTGAATAGACTCATGGTGGCTGAAGGCGGCTCTCACACCTACATATTTATCCTGAATTGGGAACATTACCATCAGATCCTGGGTGGTCTTAAAGCACCCACAAGAACACCAGTGTGTAAAAATACCGAATCGGGAAACAGATTTACCATGCTTTGGAAATCACAGCCTCACACCAGGTAAAGACTACAGTGTTGTGGGCCTGGGCCTGCTTCCCAGTTCCTTCCTGAATTCCCAGTGAGCCCATGGTATGGAGAAAACTAATGAGACATGAACCTAAGGAACGGACAAATGATCTAGATGCTCCATGCTTTGTTTTCTTACAGTAAGCTGCCAAAATCAACTACAAACAAACAAACAAACAGAGTCTTGCTGTGTAGCCTACCATAGCGCCCAAATAACTATATACTCATGGTGATCCTCCTGAGTGATGAATTTTCCGTGTGTGCTACCTCCTTTGGTAGTATCAAATTCTTTATGAGAATGCATTGTCTACCTTGAAAAACGGGCCTGGTAAAAGGAAATGTGAATTGCTTTGTAGAATGCACTAGTCAGAAAATAGCAAAATTAGCTGAGTTAAACACTTGGCTTCTGCAAGTCCATGAGGGGTCCTGTGTGTGCAGAGACTTGGGTCTCACAGATTCAGTAGGTGTACCTCAAGGGAACATGCTTTTCAGAGTCTAGAAGAGAGATGGGTACAGTGGTACACGCCTGTAATCCCAGCACTCAGGGAGGCAGAGGCAGGTGGAGCTCTGTGAGTTTGAGGCCAGCCTGGTCTACAAAGTGAGTCCAGAACAGCCAAGGCTACACAGAGAAACCCTGTCTTGAAAACAAAAACAAAAGAACAGAATCTAGAAGGAAGTCTCTTAAAATGGGCTTAAAATATTACTTTTGTTTCTATGGGGGAGGAGACAAGGAAATGGTTTACACTGTAGCAATTCTTTTTCTGAATTTAGAATACCTAAATTACCTACGAATTGTAAAATACTGTATGTGAGATTTCACTATTAAGTTTTGTTGTGCAATCCAAAAGTCACATTTTCTTTCTGGATTCACGTTGTATATAATTATGACCTTCTTATAATTATTTGAGTTGAAAGTTTATCTTTATGTAGATGGTGATAATTATCTGAGCTGTCTTTCCTATTGCCATTTGTCCTGGCTAGTCTGATGTCAACTTGACACAAGCTAGAGTCATTTGGGAAGACGGAACCTCAACTGTGAATCTCCGCCCTCCCCTCCCCTCAGACTTTCCTGTAGGCAGGCCTATAGTGCTTTTCTTAGTTAATGATGTGAGAGGGCCCAGCTAAATGTGGGCTACGCCATCCCCAGGCTGGTGGGCTCTCTACGAAAGCAGGTAGAGGAAACCATGAGTGTGGGAGCCAGAAAACAGCACTCTTCCATGGACCCTGCATCAGCTCCTGCCTCTAGGTTCCTGCCCTGTTTGAGTTCCTGCTCTGACTTTCCTCACCAATGGAGTGTGACCGGAGAGTTGTAAGGCTAAACAAACTTTTTCCTCCCCAAGCTAATTTTCATGATGGTGGGCCTGGCTTTCTCATTTCTTCTCCCTCCTCTCTCTCTGATAATTACATCTCTTGCTTCTATTTCCTCCCTCCAGAACTACCCACATCCCCTCTGCACCTCCTTCAAATTCATGGCCTCTTTTTCTCTTGTTATCACATTCACATATGTGTTTGTATATACATATACAATCATACACATAACCCTGTATAGTTCATATTATGGTACTTTTATGTATGCTTTCAGGGCCGACTGTTTGGCACTGGACAACCAACTGGTGTGCTCTGCCCTAAGGAAGTCCATCTCTCCCGCCCCCAGCTTCCCTCAGTTGCCTGTACCTCTCTGTGTAAGGCTGAGGCCCCATGGCTTAAAATCTTCCTGCCCCTCTTTGGCAATGTTCTCTGAGCCAGAGGTGTGGGAGTGTTTTGTAAATATCACAGCAATAGAAACCCTAAGACACCATTTTATATTAGAAACTAAGAAATGCTTGCAAACATGTTTTCTTGAAAGAGGGTCTCATGCAGCCACCTCTTTGTCAGGAAGCATTCCACACTGAGCAGTCAGATTTAAGAAGACAAGGCAGAGTGTCATTGCCCTTTCTGTTCCCATGAAACGGTTTTGTTTGTTTAAAAAAAACAAAAAGCACTTGAAACTTATTTTAAAACATCTTCTGGTTTTTGTATGTAAAATTATGTATGAGAAATAATAAAATACAACTACCCTCATCTGCCTCCCCAGATTTCAAACTGGGAAGAGGGTTTGGATCCCTCTAGTCTAGCATAGGCCATTGCCAACCTCGAACCGAAACCTATCACTGTCTTACCTGGAAGGACGTGGGTGTGGCTGGGTTTAAGGTATCACTGCCTTCCCAGCCTCCTTGGCTTGGAGTCCTTTGAGCATCCTGAGCTAGGGTCTGCTCCCAGACCGTATCACCATTTCTAGGTGAGTCAGTAGTTCCTGAGAAATTTCCAGAAGAATCTGGAGCAGCTGCCCCAGCCGGATCCTGACCACCACTGGAATCCAAAGATGCTGAGCTTTCATTTTCTGGATTGACAGAATTGACATCTTCTCCAGTGAGTTCAGGATAGGAGTCACAAAAGGAGCTGTCGCCACCCAGAGGGTTCTGCATCAGAGGCCAGGCATCCGAAAACTCCCCGCAGATGGAACGGGAAACAGACCCGAAGAAACCTGGCATTGTGTCCGCCAGCGAAGCTGCATTTCTGAACACACACCCAGCAGGTCTGTAAGTATTATACAGTGACGAAAACTACTACCACAGAACAACATTTCAGCTCTAACTTTAATATGGCTGTACTACCAACATACTAAGAATTCCAGTGCTAACTGTTGTTTTAAATTTGCCTCGGTGTGGCAACTGAAGCTACTCTGTTGACCTTAAAACTATTTTTGTTTGTTTGTTTTTCATGAGACAAGGTTTCTCTGTGTAGCCTTGGCTGTCCTGGGCTCACCTTGTAAACCAGACTGTCCTTGAACTCAAAGAGATCCTCCTGCCTCTGTTTCCCCCTAGTGCTAGGATCACAGGTGTGCACCACCACACCCAGCCCTTAACATTGGTTTTTATAACTATTTTTAATTAATATAACCATATCCAACCTCTAACACTGCATTCTCTTGGTTCTTAACTGAGTTTTCTTGACTGTTGTTCTAGACAGTGTGCCAGCAGAATGTGACAAGTGAGACATTACTCTGAGATCACAGAAACATCAGTAATAGAGGCTGGAGAGGCGGCTCAGCAGTTAGGTGCATGCGCACACTGCTCTTAAGGACGTGAGGTCAGCTTCCAGCACCCACACCGGGAGGCTCACAGCCACCTGTAACTCCAGTTCCGGGCGGTATCTGATGCTGTTGGCTTCTGAGGGCACCTGTACTTGTGTGCCCATCCTTACACACGGAAACTCACACATACACCTTAAAATCTTATAAAAATAGAGACATGTCACGAATGTAATACAAAAGTGAAGTGGGTTGGGGAGAAGAGCACCAGAAGATGGCATCGGGTATCAGTGACCTCAGGCCCCTGCAATCCCTGCAGGGGCCTCTCTCCTCTCAGGTTCCCAAAAGTCATTGATGATGCTTATGCAGCAGGTCTCTACAGTTTAACACAAAGCGGCTACATCAGGAGGCCACATATTTGCAAATGGGAATCTGACACTGTGGACTGGAAGGCAGTTACCTCTCCTGAAGGGCAGCTGTAGAATGCAGTCCACAGCCAAGCGCAGCGCGGGCAGGGCTGCGGGCCTCACAGCACAAAGATGGAATCAAGTGAACGGGCCCTGAGGAAGGCAGAAAAGCGTGAGGCACAGGGGCTTGCTTTCTTCCTGAATTTTCTCATGCACACCAGCTATGCTTTGTTCCCCATGGAAAGGTAGCTGGACTCTACTGGGTGGATATTTAGCAGAAGAAGGAACACAAATGTCCAAAAGTCATGCAACTGCACATCGGTGTCAAGACTGAAGCAGGAGGGTGGAGGACGTAGGTCAGCCTGGGCTGTACAATGAGATCTGTCAGGAAGGAGGGAAGGCCCGGAGATAAGAGCGAGACATTCTCACTCCTTTTGTGGCATAGGGGACTGCGATGGTCCATTCTGCAACATTACGGAGAGACACTGGGTGATCCCAGGAGGCTGGAATCTGCCATATGAGTTACTTGAAGCTGACAGCTAGTAGTGCCTAACAGATGAGTCGGCACTGTCATAGGTACTACACGCAGAGGAAACAGAAACTCAGGACAATAGGGAGGGCTACTCAGCCAGACTGCCACCAGTTATTGCTAGCCACGTGGGATTTATGTGCAGGAGGTCAGCTGGAATAGGTTATGAAGTAGAAACTTCAAGTTGAAGCTGATGAGCTAGGGGCAGAGAAAGTCATATCACCTTTGCCTGCCTGGATCATATCCACCTGCATCAAGTCTCCTTAATGGTTATTTCCAGCAACAGGCTAAGAGGCAGACATGGCTGGACTCTGGTGAGGACCTCCTTCCCTCTTCCCCACAGAAGTCATTGAAACCCGACACATTATTGTTCGGTTTGAACTGGCCAGGTAACCAAGGTATGTTGGTTAGCTTTATGTTGATTTGACACAAGGTAGAGTCTTATGGGGCCGTGGGCAAGCCTGTGGGGCATTTCTTAATGCCAGCCCATTGCGGGTGGTGCCATCCCTGGAATAGTGCTCCTGGGTTCTCTAAGAAAGCAGATGGAGCAAGCCATGAAGAGCAAGCCAGTAAGCAGCACCCCTCCATGGCCTCTGCATCGGCTCCTGCCTCCAGGTTCCTGCTTTATTTGAGTTTCTGCCTGGGCTTCCCTTGATGAACTGTGACCCTGACCATGTAAGCCAAAGAAACCCTTTCTTCCCGAGCTGCTCTTGGATGTGATGTTTTGTCCCAGCAATAGCAACCCTGACTCATGTACAAGGATGCTGGCCCCACCTCTCCACACAGAACACAGTTCTACGGAGACTCCTGTTTTCTTAATACTGCAGAGACCTAACACACCCACACCAAAGTGGGCCGAGGGAGTCATTGAGATGGGTCATCTATGGCTGGATAATCAGCCTGTGACCCGTTGTCACCCATTCCAAAGAATACACGCTGGACTTGGCAATGCTCTGCTTTGCAGTGCCATTCTGCACTCCCTGTTTATACGGTTCTTCATGCCTCAACTCACCATAGGTCTGGGCTGAGTGACACCGACAACATGCTCTCTGGGCACAGTGGCGGAGCCGAGGCTGGTCAAGACATGACAGCTCAGAGCCATTGTACTGAATGTCCTGTGACCTCAGGGACCCTAGAGGAGAGGAGAGATCCTCAGTCAACACTTCTCCATAAGAAGGGCACCACTCTTGCACTCACTGTAAACTGAAGACACACAGTATGACAATCTTCCAAACATTAGAGCTTGGTCTAGAACAACTTAACCTGGACCATAATAGTTCTGCTGGCCTACAGTGGGCAAACTCAATCAATACAAAGCCGATGTCATTACATAACCGAAGCCACACACACACACACACACACATACACTTACAAAACATTATTATTTATGTGTAAGGGTATTTTGCCTACATGTATCTTTGTGTACCACATCCATGCCTGGTGCTCATGAAGGACAGAAAAAGGCATCAGTTTCCCTGGGGCTGGACTTGCAGATACTGTAAGCTGCTGTGTGGTGCTGGGAATTGAATCTTCCTGTAGAAGTGCTCGTAACCACTGAGGCATCTCTCCAGCTTCCAACCCCCACATTTCTGTGTGTGCTGGGAACTAAAGCCCAGGGCCTTGCACATGTTAGCAAGTGCGCTACCACTGAGCTACAGCCCAGCCTGTTTCATAAGAGCATCTACCTAATTTCTTGCATATGGGCTAAAGTTGAGAAGCACACAGCTTAACAGATAAACTTCTAGACCATCATGGCATTGAAAAGTTAAGCTGAGGACCATCTAGTCTTATACAGAGGCACACAGCGTTTAAAATAATTTAGAAGACGGTAGGGTATAGATGATTTTTTTTTTTTGCCTTGTAGCCTTGGGACTTCACCGCCGCATCAGCATCCCTCTGAAGCCCTGAAACCCCTGAAGAGGCCTGTTCTCCTGAGCCTTGTATCCTAAGTCGCTGGTGACGCTTGCCTTAGCCAGGTCTCTGAGGACTTGTGTGACAATGCTAACACACATCATAGTAAGCTGGGGGTGGGGGCAGGGGGAGGCTTACAGCTGGGCTTTTTCTCCATGAACTGCCTCTTGCAGTAGATGACACACAGGATGAGCAGGGCCAGCAGCACGGTGGCCAGGGCACTGCAGATGACGGCAGCCAGGGCTGTGTCCCGAGGGCTGGAGGCCGTGGATGAGATCTTCACAAGGTTCACCTTGCTGGCACCTGAAAAGCGACAGGAACAGCTCAGGACACTCTCCGCAAGCCAGGACGCAAAATGCCTCCAGGCATGTCCAACCTTATCTTATTATGACACCCTGTTGTCACCCCTCAAGTTCACGTTCCAGAACCGTGTCATCCAATTACTACACAAGTTTATGGTTTTTTTGTTGGACCACATTCATAGCTATTCTCGGCTGTGCCCAACCTGTGGGTTGCAAGCCCACACACCAGGCTCATAGGGCCATGGTCACTAGCTATCTCCATGGTTGTGAGGTGTGCTGGCGTTCAACAGGGCCAGACGAGCTCCTCATTGCAACCATTCCCACCTCTCCTAAAAAAGCCGTTTCTCTCATTTAATGGCTAACCTGGACTGTCAACTTGGCTGAATTAAGAAACACCTAAGGCATTAGTGAGTTATACCCTGGGTTTGCCTATGGGGGTGTTTGCAGACATGACTGAGGAAGACCCATCCCATCTGCAAGCAGTACCATCCCATGTTCTGGGGTTTAAAGGTGAAAGCTGGTTGGGTAGCAACATTCCTTTCCTGTTCCGATTCACTGAGGTGTGAACAAGCAGCCTCACCTTGCCACTGGGTGGGAGGGTAGGGCTGTTCCCACTGCCATGCCCTCCATACCCTGATGGACAGTAACCCTGCCATGAACCCAAATATGCACTTCCTCCCTTACGCTGCTTCTTGTCAGGCGCTGGGCCGTAGCAATGAGTAGTGATTACTGTATCTCCCAGATCTTCCCTGTCAGTTGTGTCTGCCTGTTCTTCCCATACTGCCACGCAGACTCCTCCCTCAGCTGTCATTTGCTGGGTCAATGCTGTTCACCAAACTCAAGTTGCAATAGCAATACCCAGGGTTTGACCCTCCCGAGTCCCTTTCTTTTCCTCCATGATATGACTGTCACCCAGCATTACATACACGTCTCTTTGGATCATTATTGTTCTCCTGACTGCAGTTAGGCTGGCTTGGCAAGAGGCTCTTCCAGCCTCCTTTGCAGCTAGGCGTGACAGTGTCTAGAGTCAAGTTACTGGGAGGTGGACAGTTGGAGATACATGGATCATCTCAATTCAGGAACAAATCATTTTCCAGACTTCCCCTCTACTGTGACACGTGAACTCTAAGTAGGAAAGTGAGAGACCCAACGGGGTGAGGCTTATCAGCAAGGCTGGCCCAGCACCAGGGTGGGGAGTTGTCCTGTGAATTCACCCAGGAGGATGCTCCCCTGGTCCGACTGGCTGGACAGTCACAAAACTTCTGTTTTACTTTGGCAGAAATAGTTTTTTGAATCTTTTCATTACAGCAGGTTGGCCCTTCCCCTAGCTAGTTACATCCCTTACACAGGGCAATGTCTCTCGTTAAGCTTGTTTACTCTTTATTTATAATGGCTCCAAGGGATTCTGGCACACAGTTGCTTCTTGATGAACAGGGGGGTAAAGGAGTGTTTGCAGAAAAAAACTCCAGAGGCTAAGTACTCCAAAGCATTGATTCAATGGGGATTTGTCAGTCCATTGATAGACTGAGTACTTTGCTGAGAACCTCCTGTCCTGCCCTTGGTTGCATGGCTGATGGCAGTGCAGATGGAAACATCTTTGGCAAAGAGGAGCTTTGTTTACAGCCATTGCTGTGTGCAGTCTTGCCGAGACTAGGAAGAGAGGGAGCAGAGTACTGCTTGGCTTGGTCAGTATGCACACCCTGAAGATCATGATCTCATCCTCAGAACGAACAACAAATGATCAAGCTTTCCTCATAACAACTCATGAAGCCATCCCAGGGGCATGCCAAATTTGATCCTAACAAATAACACACAGAAAATGACAACAAAAGCCCAGAAGTCATGCCTTCCATGTAATCAAAGCTAATCTTGTGCCAAGATAGTTGTTAAGGGAACCGATAAGCACTCACGCCATCCTATTCAAGTTGTTCACTGAGGCAAGGTCTTTTGGTTGAAGCCAGAACTCATGCACACAGCTAGTCTAGCTAGCCAGCTTGTTCCAGGGATTCTGTCTCACCTTTCCAGTACAGAACTGCAGGGGGCTGCCAAGTCCACCCAGCGTTTACATGGTTCTGGGGATCTGAACTCTGAGCCTCAAGCTTGCTGCTCTTTTGTAGATGACAGCATTTTAACTGCTGATCTGTCTTCCCAGGCCCAACTTATGTGGATGTTGTTTTACATCTTGTTAAATTCTTTGCAACCACTTAAAACAGATACGTAAACTGCAGTATACGGAATTATTGGCTCAAGTTTTGTACGGGAAGATAAATTCTAGTTAATCAGCTAACATACATTATGGTTTGACCTAATATCAAACACAAATAGGGCTTCTCAAGTCCAACTCACTTTATTCCTAGGAACAAAGAGGCTACTGAATTTTACTACAGTGAGAAACAACACACAGCTGCTAGTATCGGTCCTAAAATGCTACTTTTAAAGTAAGCATTGCACAATTAGGTTAGCATTGACAGTACAGTGGGGAAGAACACGTGACAGCTGAACTAATGATAGCTTTGGGACTGGGCTACCATTTTAGGATCTCACTAACAACTTGTCTGTTCTCCAGAGAGTTAGGACATGAAGGTACTAAGCTGGGTTTGCACCGTGGGATAGTCCCCCTGGACCCTGAGCACAGTCTTCCTGAGTATCAGTATTCCTCTTTGTCAATGGCCACACTTTATCATAGGCAACTCGATTCATAGTTCTGGAATGTCAGTACCTTTCAGACATCTTAGAACATTTCTCAATGGAGTATTTTATCTGTTTTACTTTTAGGTTTGTTTGGAGTAAGATACAATTCATTCCACTGCTTTTTGTGACTTTCCACCATTACTAACAACCAAAATCCAAACCAAATAAAAGCCTGATGATGAATTACTTCTAGCAGTGATCTTTAAGAATAATAAAAGCCGCCAGCAAAGAGCCCTTGCAGTTTCAACGAGGCAAGAGCAGAGCTCCAGAGCAAGGGCTTTATCTTGTTCATCTAAACTTCAAAAAACAATTCACGATAACATCCAGCACATGAAAACCAGATGTGCCACAGTTTGCCAGTGAGAAAAAGAGCTGATTTTTCATCCGCTTCATACCAAGCATTCTGACAACGGAGGAACATACGTCAAAGTCACTCACATTTTCCTCATTCTAGACTTTGATCTTTATTTTTTAATAACTGATAGAAATATCATTTCAAAATAAGATTTTTGTATTTCTTTTTCTATCTATAGCTATATCTGTGTTTTAGAAATTGATTTTTTTCTGGATGGAAGAAAGGGAAGGGGGAAGTAATATAATCTATCTTAATTAAATCTGTGTAGATTTATTTTCTTTGCTTTAATTTTTTTTCACCGTTACCTACTGTTTCTTGTGTGTATATGTCTGAACATGCATAATGCATGCACACAGAGGTCAGAGGACAACTTATGGGTCAGTTCTCTCCTACCCTTCGGGCTCTAGGCAGGAAACTCAGAACTCTGCTCTCCAGGCTTGGTGTCTAGCACCTGTCCCCACCCAGCCATCTCATTAGCCTGAAGTTTTCTCATTTTAACAACATATGCACAACGTTCTGCAGCAGAGACACCGAGTATATTCACCATGCTGTGTGGTGATCATGCCTAATTCCAGAACATGCTCATTGCCCACAGACTCTCTGAACTCTGCCACCACCCCTCACCACCCCCCACCCCACCCCCGCAAGCAACCACTTCCTCGTCCAGGTCTTGACAGGCCTTAAGCTATGACATTGACTACTCCATATATACAACGTTACGTGGCAGTTGTGCCTGGCTTCTGTTACCTAATATTTTCAAGGCTCATTCATGGGGCAGATGCATAAGAATTCCACTTCTTTTTAATGGCTGAATAATATTTCATTGAACTAATATACCATATTTGGTCAATCCATTCATATGGTGATCTTTGTTTTTAACCCTTGTAGCTACCTATTTTGAGTAATGCTGTTCTGAATACTCATCTACAAGTTTTTTCAAAGTATTTTAAAACTTCACATAAACATACATTGTGATTATTCCACATCACCTCAAAACATTCATTACTGAAATTATAATAATTAAGTTTATATGAATAAGCCAGTCAAAAAATTTCCTGAACAAGAATGAGAACAGGGGTTGTCAAAGCTGCAGCGTAGAGTTAGCCCACATAGGAATGTGATAATTTCTGTGGGGAATCTGGATTCTACTAAAAGGATAATGGAAAGTACTTGACAATACTGGAATCAACAGTCTCAAGCAAGTCACAAAGAAGGTGCCAATAAATCTGAAATGCCTGAAATCATGCGAAATATCTTCCAAACAGTGAAATAAAATTAGAGATCACAGAAGAAAGAAAATAGGAAAATTCACAAATATTTGGTATGTTAACAACTATGTCTAAATAACCAACAAGTCATAAAGGAAATGGCAAAGAATTTAGAAAATAATTTGAGACAAATGAAAACACAATGTACCAAAATTTGTAGGATATGGCAAAAGTTGTAGTAGTTGTAGAAAGAAATGACTAAGGCTTTTAAAAAAAATTTAAAAATTTATAATCTAATCTCCTATTCTAATATTTTGGAAATAAAGTAAGAACTTGAGCCAAGAGCAATGAAATAGAGCGGGGGGAGGGGGGGCAGAGAAATCATTATCATCATCAAAAACAACCAAAAAACCAGTAGTTCTTTAAAGATATCCTCAAAATCAACAAATTCGAGATTGGCTGAGGGAAAGAGAGAACAAGTTAAAATTATTATTAAGATCAGAAAATGAAACAAAAGGTTTTTACAGGGACACTATGGACTACTGTAGACCCTAGACCACACAACTGAGAAGAAGTTGATCCATCAAGGTTAATTAGACATCAATTAGCCAACCAAGTAATTAACAACAGAATCCCCCTCAAGGGGCTAGAATCGCCCAAGACACCACACAGCTGACATCAATGTGGGCAGGAAGCAGCCAAGGGTGTCTACTTCTAACATTTCTACCCAGCATAGTATCTGGAGTTCCTGGCCAGAGGAATTAGCCACGAAAAATATAACAAATAAAACTAACTAACTAACTATCATCCAAACTGCAAGGAAAAATTAAAACCATCTGTTTCTAAATGATATGATCATATATGTAGAAAACTGTAAGCATTAGTAAAAATGATTGGAAAGAACAAAAGAATTCAACAGGTTTGCAAGATCCAAATAAACATGCAAAGTCAGTTATGTTTTACATAATGTTAGCAATGAATCAAAAAAGAAAATGAAGGCCAGGTGTGGGGGTGCCAATCTTTAATCCCAGCACTTGGGACTCGGCCAGGTAGATCTCTCTGTTTTCGAGACCAGCCTGTTTGAAATAGAATGCTCCTGTTTAAAAACAAAACAAAACAAACAGGAAGGAAGGAAGGGCAAAATGGAAAGGGGAGAAAAGAATTGTGTTTACGAAGTCATCAGAGAGACTGTAGCACTTAGAAACTCACAATCACACTGCTCTTTAATGCTTTAGACACCAGGCACCTGAAGCAGGGTCCCGATAGCTCCACTATTTGCACAATGAAAACCATAAAATATCGTTAAAAAACACAAAACTGGAAGACACTGGAAAACATCCAACGTTTGGAGATCAGGAGACTTGCTTTTGTTCAGATGACCAGACCACTCAGTGCTGCAACCCTGTCTCGGGAAGCTGCTGAGGGGGGTGACTTGGTGCATCTGAACACAGGGAATAAAAACGGAATTTGGACACATGTCAGAAAACTTATGTGGAAATGTGTAATAAACAGTTATCACCGTCTGTAGCCATAAAGCAAAGGGTAAAAGAAAGGATGTCAGTGTTTTAATTATAAAGAGCAGCTGTTTTAGTGAGAGCTAATGCATCAAGCACCAATGGCTTTCTAGATAAGTTAGTACAGAAACAGCAAACGAATGAGCAGGTAGGATGGAGCAAACACTTCCTGAAAACTCCTCCTAAAATTGCATTCCTAGCACCTGGCATTACTAACAAAGAGGACAACTAGCAAACGTGTTAACCCCCAAAGCTGATAGATGTCTGCAAGGCTCTGGGGGGGCAGGGCGTGAAAATGCCAAGTACTGCTTTTCAATCCAGCTGAACATTTGCTTCTGAGAAAACAGAGGGAATTTTCCATCCTACTTAGAAGCCTCAACAGACACAAGCCAAAGCATCTCATGGCATCTCACAAACGCATATGGCAGTTATGAATTGGACAAAGGCTAAAGAGATTTATCTGGAAACTTCCCACACGTGGTATCAGCTGACCTTTTCTCCTTTAACCTTCCCACTCTCTCTGCCTTTAAATTTTCCTGGACTGTGCTGGATGCTTTAATTGGTTAAGGGCTTTGTAGCCAAGTCTACGTTCAAACCTAATGTCTTTTCTACCTGTATCATCACCAGGAAATGATAACCTTGTGCCTCAATTTCCTTATCAATGAGGTCAAGGAGTATCACTGGTTAGTAAGATTTTTTTTTTGGTTCCTGGAGGAACATTGCTCTTGAAGGATCACCATATTTTCTGACACATAGCATCTCACCATGCAGACTCCTTAGTATTTGGAAATGACATTGTAATTATTATGTCATTGGGGGTCTGGAGTCCCTTTAAATGCAGCTGAAAGTACCCACATAGGCACTCACAACTCACACAGAGATGACATTATCTGAAGCAGAGCCATCCACTACACCCTGGAGCTGATGGAATGGGCTGCAGAGAATTGTTTGCTTGCGGGTCCTCACATCCCCAAAGAGCTGGAAAATTAAGAAGCAAAGGTAATGGCAGAAACAAAGCAAAAGCATCTGCTCTGAAGGTTGAATATCCCTTCCTGTAAAGTACAGACACTAATACCAAGAACTTTACCAAAGTTATCCAGTGACATTAAGAAATACTTTGTAACAATTAGCAAAAATAATCAATCTTTAAGGATTATCTGAATGGAAATGATAAAGCCAAGGCTAATAAAGTCCTTCCAGAGAAAGTTCTTTGACAGGCAAACAAGAGCATTTGAACTTGTCTGTCAGTTACAGAGCTAGTTCAGACAAGTTCACTGAGGGCCACCTGCCAAATCTTTAAGGGAACTCTGATGGTGAACATTCTCATTCAAGGAAGGCAAGCTACAGACTCTACTGTGAAGGCTAATCTTCACTGTCGGCTTGACACGATGGAGGGTTACCTGGAACGTTTACTTTCTCGGAATACCTATGGGGAGGCTTCCGCAGAGGTTAAACTGAGGTGGAACCACCCACCCTGAATACGGCCATGGCATTTCACAGGCTGAGGTCTTGGACTTAACAAAAAGAGGAAGAAGAATTCATCTGTCTGTTTCCCAGCAGATATAACGTAACCGGTGTCTTATGCTTGCTTGTCTCCATGCCTTCTCCACTGATGGATGCTGACTTGCTGTCACCATGCCTTCCTCGCTGATGAATGTGGGCTTTTCTATTTTAGTTCTGCCAGGTATTTTGTTGTAGCAACAAGAAAGCGACTGACGTACTTACTTTTCCTGAAACACATACATCTTCAGATAACACTACATACACTGTATGAGATTCCTGAACTTTCCCAAACTATAGATATGTGCAATAAACAGAACCAACTAGAAGAGATTTTTCTCCCCTAGTTTCACTGAAGCCGTGACCTGTACAGTTTGCCCTAATGTTGTCTCTGTTACAGTGAACTACAGCTCGATGTGTAGAAAGGCTGCAACCTGCTCTTGCATCAAGTGCTGAGTGTCAGCCAATCACAGAGGATTAGAGGTTCTGACAAGTGCTCAAACAAGACAGATACAAGCTGGCACCCAGCAGGCTGTCTCTATCTACACTTGTTAGAAGTTTGTCTTTTAATGGTTTAGACTGATTAACTACAAGTGAATAGAAATATAAACATTAAGCAAAGGCAGAGATATTTAAATCACATGCAGAATTGGGATGAAAAGGGATCCGGGTTGATGGGCATGAGCCTGAAAGAAGAAGGTGGCAAAAAATCAGTGTCTCTCAATCAAGTGTTTATCCAGGTCTACTTCACTGTTCAAATGGGTAAAGGTAAGGCAGTAGAAAGGACTGTATTCTCTTTGTGGACAAGTTAGTTGGGTCACAAATGGGGACTGATGGAAAACACACAGAGAAAAGGTCTGGACAATCGCCTGGCCCACAGAAGCATGCATTACTGCAAAGATGGTTAACACATAAGGACCACGGCCAGCAGTGAGGGCAGTTTACCCGAGGCTTTCCCTTCCTCCTCGACTTCACCTTTTATTTCTAGCTGGAGAGAATCAGGCTGTCAGTCAAGGCTAGGTACATTTTTGGTAATCAAGAAGGTTGGTGAGAATACGTTCAGAGGGGTGCAAGTCTCCCTGAGGGCATCAGGCCAGGGTTATGCTCTGTGTGGTTCTGCTGAGAGGGGTCACCACATGAGGCTTTCTGGTAGCTCCCTTTGATGCATCTATTTTCAAATGACTGAGTGTCCTTCCCCATGAGACTGTGGTCCGGTCCAGGATATCTGCTTACAAATCACCACTGCTCCACTGTCAGCAGTTAGTAGGAAAGATTCCCAAATTTGCTTCAAACTTGACTTCAGATGTATTAGCATGAAACGTGATGGTTTCTATCTAGGAAACAGACACTCAGTACACTTCTAAGCTGTGGGGTTCTTGCTTCTTCTCAAGCAGACAAAAGAGAGTTCTAGACAGACAAGATAAAGCCGTGCTTTCTACTCTTCAACATGCCTGCATCATATAGTCCACGTGTAGAGAGGCTAGTGAGAGAAAGGTAGAGGAAACCAGTAACCAGGGCTAGGGCCGGGCAGGGTGGGCATGATGGTCAGAGGTCAGTATTTTTTCATAGGGACTGAGGTGATGCAAAAGGCTTTGGCTCTCAGTGTCCAGGAAGGCTTGGCGGGTACTGAGAGAGATGAGGAGCAGAAGTGTGAGCAGGAGATGAGGACACCACAGCAGTGACCCAAGGCAGGGATGCTGCTACTGAAGACTGAAGCTTCGGAGAGTACAGACTGACTTACTGTCCACAGTTCTCTTTGCATATAGATCATTTGGCCTAGGGATATATTCCCCACCAGGATTAGACAGATCAAATATTATCACACATGTCTTTGAGGAGAAAGGAAAGAATAAAAGGAAGTTGACAAGAGCTAATGGCTGAGAGGAGTGGCTGGCACAGGGCAGGGAGGTTTTGAGGCCCCATGATGACAGCATCCACCGGGGAGGTCTGAGGAGACTGTCCTGTGTCTTCAGAGGAAGTCCGTTCCTAAGGACAGCACTTTCTTTTAAACCCCCTTTTAGCACTTGCTGGTACTTTAATTAGCATAAATACTAGAATTAACACTGAAAAATTATAAGCCACCAAACACGGGTTGATCGTCTGCAGCGTTTCTTTTGCAAACACAATAAAGCTAAAAGAATTTTTTTTCCTGCTTTCAAGGATGTTTTGTTCTTTTTATTACCCACCCACCTAAAAGTCTCCCAGTGTTTATTTGCCTGGAGAAACAATGAGGCCTTTAAACTCTGCACCAAGAAACAGAAAAGACACCATAAAAGAGAAACACATTACGATGGCTTTGAACATCTGTGGTGAGGGACAGGAAGCTCCAATAGGACCTCAAAGGGACAGAAGCAGGACTGCCATCTGGGACCTCAAACAAGGGAGACCCGGGCCATGCCCTCCCAGCTCTAGGGTGCACGCTCTCCTTAACCCCTGGAGTGCCACGCCATGGAAAAGGCCATGAGGAAGCAGACACAGGCAGACACAGTGAACCCCAAGCAATCCTCCTGAGTTCACGAATTAGTGAGGTGGGTAGTAAGAAAGAAGTAAACCGTGGAACTGTCCACATTTGATGGCTCTTAAATTATTTATTTCCATAAGGAAAATGAGTGTTTGACCACTATTTAAGACTCTTTGACTGGGTGTAGAGGGACAAAGAAATCTGGACTTACTGTGTCTCCTGCCGCCTCCCAATCCAGCAGAGCTGCCCCTTTCCTTACCTCATCCACGTTTTAATACCTTACAGGACTTAGGCGAGAGAGCAAAGGTGTTTGCATTAAGTTGGAAAGACAGCCCTTCTCTTGAGTCCTAGACGTGAAATGAATTTGAAAATTCAACCCATGTTTCGTTATTGCTTGTGGCTTTTTGATCTCCACCTGGTACATACATGAAAAAGTCGGGGAGAAAAAATTAAATCATCTATCAGGGGTTAGGGCCAGAGGTCAAAAATCAAGAATTCTTCAGAATGAGCAGGGAATGTGCTCGTCTGAAAAGACATTAGACAGGCACAGTTCTGCACCAGCCTTGGGACAAGCGAATGATGTGGTTATGTGAAAAGACAGGCTGCAGCAGAGATGAGCAAGGACTTCCCCTGGGTGTGTTTTTAGGCATCTACTTGTATCCTGAGAGCCTAAAGCACAGGAAGCATTGACGGTAATGTTAGGTCACACAGTATGAATGTAAAACTTCCTTAGCCCCCTTCTGATCTGTGGTTTTTCCTGAGTATTATGCTCAGCTTTAATTGTCAACCTGGAAGAGTCCAAAATCACCTGGGAAGGAAGTCTTACTGAGAACTGTCTCAATCAGGCTGGCCTGCAGCAGGCTCGTGAGGGTTTTAACTGGGTTGGTAGAGGTGGGGAGACTCAGCCAGAAGGAAGCCTATTTCACGGGCTGGCTGGGCCGAACGAAAAGGAGACTGCAGTGAGCATGGGCATGCCTTCACCCATCATTCTCTGCTCCTGGCTGCGGATGTAATAATATGACTAGCTGTCTCAATTGTCTGTCACTGTGACCTCTCCAGGGTGACAGATTGAGTCCCAGAATTGTGAGCCAAATGAATCCTTCCTCCCTTGCTTTAGTCAAGGCATCTTTAGCACGGCGCTGGTGTACTAGGCACTTTTCTGCTGCTGGGATAAAGAACCATGGCCAAGGCAACTTATAGAAGAGCTTATTTCAGCATGCAGTACCAGAGGGACAGGGGTCCCTGGTGGTGAGGAAGCAGCAGAGCAGGAAGTTGGGGCCTCACTTCTCAATCACAAGCGGGAGGCAGAGAGGGCAAACTGGAAGTAGCTGAGGCTTCTGGCTCTTGAAGCCTGCCCTCAGTGATATACTTCTTTTGGTAAGGTCCTACTACCTAACCCTCCCCAGACAGCACCATTAACTGATAAACAAGTATTGAATGCCTGAGGTGACGGGGGACATTTCTCATTCAAGCGACCATGCCTAGGAAACAAAACACTGAATTTAGAAAAAAAAGAAGTGCATCAGTCAAATATTGTTCTTTGTCATTTCCGTGTGTGTGTGGGGGGAGGGGGGAGTTATCCCTTAGTGTCCTTGGGGGATCTGCTTCAGGACATATTTTGTCTTTTGGATTCCAAAATCCATGCTGTTCAAGTCTCTTCCTACAAAACAGGTAACATTTCATAGACCCACAACACACCCTCCTGGAACATAAACTATATTTTATATGACTTGTAGTGCCCAACACAGTGTAAAGGGTGGATAGCTGTACAGTGCTATGACAGAAAGAAAATGTCTGTACAGAAACATATCTTTAGAGTTTGTTCATTTATTTATTTGTTTGTTTTACCAATTGGTTGAATCTGCAAATGTGAAATTCATAGATATGGAGGGCTGGCTATAGAACTAAGATTATCATGTCCTTAGAGTAA
The DNA here is from genome assembly GCA_028658305.1 of Pachyuromys duprasi. NCBI lineage: Eukaryota > Metazoa > Chordata > Mammalia > Rodentia > Muridae > Pachyuromys > Pachyuromys duprasi. The sequence continues at coordinate 3,104,563 of CM053745.1, read as the reverse complement.
AACCAATAATTAAATCAGCCAGATGACATTTGTTTAAGTTAAATTAATTAAGTTGCATTAATTAAATTAATTATCAGTTCTTGAGAAATGAGCGGAAATCCTGCTCCTCAAACTGCATGCATTTACTGTACCAGTTGGACACAGTCTGCTTAATTAGGATACTAGGCCCCTGCCTCCTTGCTCGATCCCCAGAAGGGCATTCTAACCCCTGCCATTGCTGTAGCTACAACTGCCAGCTCACAGCCAGCTCCGAATCACATGCCCCTCTACCTGCCACTCCCCTTGGGATCCAGACTCTGCCAGGTGGGTTCTGCCTGTCTCTGCCCTCAGGTCTCCTTATTTGGGCCTTCCTCCACACTTCACTGTCTTTATAAACCACTTTGCATCCCGGCATTCAAAAGGCAGCCTTTCACATGCACCGTGGGTTAAGCAGCAGCCTCTATACATTTTAAAGAATAGTCACCGTTAAAGAGAAACGTGAGTCCTGGCAAGCTGTTTGGGAGCTATTACTTTTGTGTCCCTGTGCCTGTGCGGGTGATGATACCTGCCATTCTCCACGTGCTGTCCACCTCTTTTTGTTTTCTGGTTTTTGAGACAAGGCCTGCCTGTCTCCCTCCCAACACCAGGATTACAAGAGCACGCCACCAACCCTGGGTATTTATACACGGGTTCTAGGGTTGGATTTGGGCCCTCCAGTTTGCAAGGCAAGCGCTTTACCAACTGAGCTACCTCAGGAATTATTCATTTGTAGCTTTTTTTTTCAGTAGTGGAGACTTTGCAGGAAATCGTCTGAATAAAACTTCATGCCAACACCTTTTAGGCATCAGGATGAAAATGAGCCATAACGGAATGTGGGAATAGATGCTTGTGCAAATTTTAAAAGAGCAAACAAAGAAAAAGACGTGGAGGCTGCTCAGAAATGGGGGTCCTGAGGCTCAGCCTCCTGGGGCATGGGGGACAGAAAGGCTCTGTACCTAGCCTGGGAGGTGGCTGAGGCTATGTGTGCATAGCTGTCAAAGCCATTGAGTGATGCATTTCAATAGGCAATCTTCTCATAAGATATTATGTTTCAGGAAAATTGAAAATCTATGGCTGACAGTTACAAATTTACTCTCCTTTAAAATTACCCGTGAGTATCAAGGAGAGGTGATTTTTGAATATATAAGAAAGTGGCTATGTGAACCACAGTACAGCTAAAACCCTCTGGGGAGTGTTCTTAAGATGCTTTCTCTGAGATGATCAAAATAAACAGAGCAGTTCAGACAGTATTTTAAAGACTCAGAGAGAGATAGTTTTAAAGCGAATTAATTTCTACTCGAAATTCAACTTCAAGCTTCTACATTTGAAGGGGAGGGGCTGAGTCCCCTGAGCGCTGCACTCTTAGGCAGGTGCGGCAAGGCTTGGGCCAGCTCTAGCTTCCTAATACCCTTTTCGGCCTGTGGGGTATTTGGGCCTAGTAGTTTTCGGTAGTGACTCAATTACACTGTTGACTGTTCTCTCTGTGTTAACTGCAGAATCTCAAGGGCTACTGCATCTGTGCTGAACATGTATAGGCTTCTTCTCACCATCACCTCCACAATAGCACCGTAGAGCCATGCAGGTTGATTCAAATCTGGAGTTGACTTAAATTACGTGGAAGACATACTTAGGTCTTATATGAATGCTGAAATATTTGGTACAGCAGACTTGGAGCATCTAAGGGCATGGGACTTTCAGGCTGGGAGTCTCACCCTAGAACCAATTTCCTAGGGACACCAAGGCGTGATCATGTATTTATTTTGACAGTGCTGGGAGTAGAAACTGGGCCTCACGCACGATAGGTGAACACTGCATCGCTAAATCACACTCGAAACCACATTCCCAGTCACAGCATGGCTTATAACTTCTTAATCTTGGCATCTGGAAGTTCACTTGAGAAGCAGTTTCCAGGTTGGCAGTTCTGCATTGTCAGACACACCCTGGCTGGAAAATGCCAGGAAGGATTCTGGCACTCTCTTGGATTCAAGAGGGATTTGCTATGTTGTACTGCTCTGGTACTTCCTTCATATGGTTCTCAAAATAAAATCTCTTAGATTAAACCGCCTCCTCAGGGAGCCAACTTGGAAGAAGGTGGACGCCAAGTGAAAAGGCCACCTAACCTGGTCCCCACTAGAATATGAGTGGTCCCCAGCACATACCAACAACTTCCTGAGAATAAACTCTCTCTGGATGAAAGGCTGACTCTGAGTCTTAACTATATGGCCCCTTGAATCTGTGGCTGCACTGAATTCTCCAGGTAATGGCTTTGCCTTTTCATCCCCTCCCACTCATTTCTTTCCAGTGTTTCCTGGGCCCTCACAGATCACAGATACATTTGTGTAAAAAACAAACAAACAAGCAAACAAACAAACAAAAAACTCCACAGCTTAATGAAACAGCCCTGATAGATCTCATTTACTATTTTCAAAATAGGCTGTGTTTAATCTAAAATTCACTCAATCTAGTGATGTCTTTTGTCTTATTCTTCCAGGAGCAAATGTTTAAACGAGCCTGTGGGCTTTCAATGTCTAGAGTGACCGAGGCTGAAAGCTGAGAAGGAAGCTGTGCTGGGAACTGGTAAAGAACTGACTCCCCGTTTCTCAGAAGGATGGCTGTCTTCTCCAGATGCAGGCAGACAAGGACCCACAAAAGCAGCTCCAGGGTTAGGGGATGGTGAGATCCAGTCAAAACACCTATTTTTCTGCTCTTTCTTCCACTGGTATAGAAGTGGTGGCTTGTATTTAGAAATTTCTATCAGGAGAAAAGAATGTCTACTGAACATGTGAGTTTAGAATACTCTCAGAAGATTTCTGATTCCTCTAACAGATGAAACCACGGTCAAGGAACCATTTGGGGGTGTGAGTCTAAACAGGTGGATAAGCACGCAGAACAACTGCATGGCTTCTCTAAAGAAGCCAGGCCATGTGGACTGAACTGCAACAGTCCCTGGCTTCCCTGGAAATTGCTATGTATCGAAGGCTGTCGATCACTTAGGATCCCAAGCATGACCAAGACCAAAAAGCAGCAAGCAAAGAGGAAGGCATAAAGACCCAGCACTGGGGTAGCTGGTGACAGGCTGGAATGACTTCCAGGACAATCTAGGCTAGAGCAAGATTCTCTCAAAAAACAAACAAACAAACAAACAACCAAATAAACCAGAAGGAAGAAAAAGACTCCCACAAATGCCATTTGATCATCTCTCCACCCTTTGGAGCGCCCAGAAAAACAAGAACTCTTAATTACCATACTCAATGCCATTAGATGACCTCAGGGGTCAGTCACCCAGGACGACTAGATTTGTTTGCATTGCACTAAGTGCCGCAAAATGACAGTGTGCCTTTGGGTTCCTGTGGTTGCTCCTGCTTGATGACGACTTGAAGATGGTCTGCCCCTGCCTTCTAGCTGCATCCAGTACTCTAGCTCTCTGCCTCCTAAGCTTCCTCTCTCACAGTCTGGTGATTCTTATAGCCAAAGATGAGTATGTAGCCATGTGTGACATAGCACAGGGCTGGAATCTCAGTGCTCTGGAGCAAAGGCGCCAGGATGTCAAGTCCAAAGCCAGCTTGGGATCTACTAGGAGATCCTGTCTCAAAACACTAACGCTTGGGAACACAGCTCAGTAGTATGGCACTTACCTGCCGTGTGCAAGGCCCTGGGTTCAGTCCCTAGCATGGGATATTTCAAGGGAGGCCTTCAAAAGGTGTCCTCTGCAGAGAAGGGGGCTGATGCGGGGCGGGGGAGGACTGTGCAGCCTTTTGTTTGTTTTTGAGTGTTTCCAACTAAGCAACCTTTGAGATGAGAACTGCTTTTACTTATTTCTCAGTAAAATAATGGGGTCACATAATATCTACAGAAAGAAAGAGGCAAACTAGAGCGAACCAACCAGTGAAGATGGGGATGTGGGGAGTCTCTGCCTAGATCAGGAGAGGGGGCTGACTCCCCAGGCAGTCTTTGCTGTCCTCTGTCCATGTTATCATCCCCATCTTCCCTACCCTGCAATTCCTGTTGAGCAGGAGAGAGCTGAATCCAGACATCTCTGTAGGCAGCCTTCTCTCTGGGTTCCTGACGGTATTTGTTGAAAGCACACTGCCACACCCCGCTCTTCCCCACACCGTACCCACAGCGAGGCTTCATGGATGGCCTTCTTTCCAGCAGTGACCTGGCTAGACACCAGTGAGTCTTGGTCTAGGGACCAGAGACAACTTCACAACCCGAGTAAGCTGAGCCCTTCATTAGTACATACTGGCTTTGTGGATCATAATGCAGGGGTTCTAGCAAGCATCCTGAAAAATATGGCCTCTGAGCATTAGCAAGCGCACCAAAAACTACAGAAACAACAACAAAAGCCCCACATGTACACACAGCAAGAGTGGAGGGCCCTGCTGTCTCTCTCCTGCGCCCGCACGCCGCCATTTTTCTTTGCCAGGATATGCATATGTTCAATCACACTTGCACATGCCTTTGTGTGCTGAAGGCCAGAGGTCAACGCTTGGTGACCCCCTTTGTCACTCTCATCTTATTTTTTGAGACAAGATTTTTCACTGAAACTGGAGTTGGAGCCATTGAATCTACGCTGGTGGTACCTGCCTACCCCCACGGCCTCCAGCGATGGGCTTACAGTTACAGCAACACGCCCAGGGTTTCCCTTGGGTGCTGTGGGTCTGTGAACTTAGGATCCTTCTCCACCTGCTTTAGAGAACTGCTGCCTTACAGGAAACCAGGGACTTTGCAAGCAGTGTGGTGTTCAGTGCAGGCAGGAGTTCCAAGAACACCAGGGAAATGAATTAGTGGGGCCTCCGAACGGGTGTGTGCTGCAGGCAATGCTTGATGGGAGATGGAGGAGACTCTGGTCATCAGAGAATAAGTCTCTCCATAGCTTATCTGCGTGGTAAAGAAAGTCTGAACTGGGGCTTGGTAGCATGCCTATATGCCTGTGTGCCTATATGCCCAGCTACTGAGCATGTTGAGAGAGAGACTTGCCTGAGATGAGTTCAAGACTAGCTTGGGCAACATAGTGAGACCGTAGCAAAATAAGGGGGACCTGGCAGTGCAGCACAGTGGCTGAGCATGGCCCTACATCATGAGGCTTGGTGCCATCACTAAAAGAAGTGAACAAACAGACGCTGTCTAAAGAGGCATGCCCTTCTTTCCAGGAAAAGCCTGTGCTCGGCAGACGGAAGTGCCTGGTGCTTTTTCTGTTCCTCTGATTAACACCCTGATAACAGCAACCTGAAGAAGGGGTTATTTCATTCCACATTTGGAGGGCACAATCCACGGTGATGGGAAAGTCTAGGCGGCAAGAGCCAGAGGCGGCAGCTTCACGATCTACACATAGGTGAGCACTGGTGCTCAGCTGTCCTCTCCCACCTCAACTAGCCAGGTCAAGATAATCCCTCAAATAAAAATAAAAAAAAGAAAGAAATCATAAAAAAAATAACCCCTCACAGGCAGGTCTAGAGGCTAACCTCATGAAAATAAGCCCTCGCGAGTGTGCCTCATTTTCAACCTGTGGGTCCTCCCATTGGAAAACACATATTCCCAACAGTCTTAGGAGCTGAGACACCACTCAGCAGTGAAATTAGTTATGAAGTAAGCAATGAAAATAAATGTATGATTGGGGGAGGTTGCTAAGGCCACTGGTAATATAAAACACTGACATCACACCCATTGTTTTCTGCTCAGTCTTAAGAAGTTTGAAAGACCTGCTGTGACTGACATGTGGGGTAGACCCCAGCTGTGACCTGGCAGAGTTTTGTCCTTGTGCTGACTATGTCACCTGAGCAGTCACTCTCCTCTTTGACTCTGTATTTTCTCCCTGGACAACAATAATAATAATACCCAGGTAATAGGTAATAACTAAGTGAGCTGGTGTCCAGGATGGTGCCACAGCCCCAGATACAGCTCAGGGCTTCCAGCTCTGTGCTGGTCTGCACACCTCCCTTCTGTCCCGTTAGGCCCCCCAGGCCTGAGTGTGCATTCAGGAAACAGGATAGTCCAGAAGTTGACTCCTTCCAGGACAGTACCTGGACACGCCTATCTCTGATACAGGTGCTCAGCAAAAGACAGTACAAAGGGGCAGTCCACGCTGCTGATGGCTGAGGAGCCCTGCTTCAGCTAGTCTTTTCCTTTCCCATCCCCAGCCCCCACCAGATGCACGCTGAGAACTCCCACAACAGTGTAGCATGAGAGCGTGAAGCTCCTGTCCACCCATGGCCCCTCAGCTAGGCCGCTGATAGCATTAATTGGTGGTAGTGACTGGCTGATCTTGGACCAGAGGGCTGCCAGCGGCATTGGAGACAAAAGGCACTCTATGTAAAATCCCCAGCTGCAGGCTTTGTTCTGACTGTATCAAACGTCAAACGCGCACCACGTGGGACGGTAAGGAGAGAGGAAAAGTACCCAAGACATTTTAAGACTTAATCCTGACTTGGGTCTGATGAAAACTGCAGAATTTGTGGGATTTCTTGAGTAATGTTTATTCGATCTGGAATGCTGCTGCGGCTGGAGAAAGTGGCTAAGAAATGACTCAAAGCGGCTTTCACCAGAGTAAACGGTGTTTAAAGTGTGTTTAACCTAGATGTTTGCTTTGTTCTCGAGGGCTCCGAACAAGCCACGTGATTCGAGGGTCAGAGCCAGATAAATGCCTGTGTGTGGGAGAAAGAAAGGCAGGGGCAGTGAGGACCTGCAGGGCTGGCTGGGGTGCATGGTCCAGCACTCAGGAAACAGTTCCCCGCTCCTCTTATCGACGCGTAATAAGCCACGTTGTTAAACAGTCATTATTTTCTAATCACTTGAGAGACCTTAGAAGGTCTTCTATAAATGAATTAAAATCATTTCAAAATTAACTTTGAAAGAAAATTTGAACCTATTAAACATCTTTGTTTGCTTAAGGGGGAAAAAGAGAGGGGAACGCCAGTAGACCCTGGAGGAGACATTGCCGGCGTTGCGGCTTTATACAATTCAGCAGGCAAAGCACAGCGCTCCTGTTCTTCCCAGTGTATTTCCTATGTGGATGGGTTTTTCCAAAGATAGCTGCAGGGGCTGAGCTGGGTGGAAGAGCAGGAGCATGTGAGAAGCCTTGAGTTCTGTTCCCAGTGGGGTGGGTGATAGCACTGTGCGTACCCTTACCCGCTTCAGACACGGCTTTTCCTGCACATTACTCATTAGCTTTAATGAGCAGTGTGTCGTGCAAGCACTTGGACAGAGGCTGTCTCTCTAGCCATGTTGCTGTGACCCGGCACAGGCGAGCCGGAGACCTTGCCGTCATGGAGACTGACATACCCAGCTTGCCTGTCCAAAGTTACAAAGTTGGTTTTTCTTGTTTGTTTAGATAAGGTATTACTCTATTTCCCAGGCTTGCCTCAAACTCCAGGCCCTTCTCCTGCCTCTGCCTCCTGAGTGCTGAGACTACAGCTGAGTCAGCAAGCCTGAGTGCATACTGACTTTCATCTCTCTACATGCAGTCTAAGTGGCGGGGAAAACACTCTTAAAGAAAACAAAAACAAATCTGAAAAGGAAATGAACTGGTAAATCTTTGAAAACCAATAGCAGCATGAGTCTGGGGTTTATTTTGTTTTAAAGAAGGGAAGAAAGGGCTTAGGACACGCCTCAACCCTAGTACCCAGGACTCTTGGGACCACAACTGGTTATCTGAGCCGAAAAGCACCAGCTGAGCCTGTTCCCACCTGTAGCTTGAAACAAACCCCGCTGACTGAGGCAGCCTGAAGGAGCCCACTTCCCACAGCCTTGGGAGGCTCAAGGGCACAGGAACCCCCTCGGGGGCCTGAAGAAGAAGCTCTTTGTGGATACATTGAAAAGCCCGGAGGAGAAATGAAAACACAAGGCGCCATGCATAATTTCCCCCAAAGACTTCCAGATCTCCTTTGAGGGGATTAGTTAAGCTCTGGACTGCTTCCCAAGGAGGGTGCCAAAGACAGCAAAGCTCCCTGACAGAGATGAAGCACACCAAGACCCCAGGCTCGCTCCATCTGTGATGTGAAAGCCCTCAGCTGGGCCGCTGCACTTCAGACTTCACAATGCTTTTTCTTTACTTTCTAGAAAGTTTGACCAGTGGAGAAGTGTGTATCTCTACGTGTTAAACTAATTCATCGCCGTTTCCAAGTTGTATGACTGAAAGCTTCGTAACACATGAGAGCTGCAGATGAGTCCCTGTGCTCAAAGGCCCTTTCATGCTATCTAAGCTGAGCTAGAAACCTAAAGGCAAAACATTCCAAAGCCTCAGACTTTTGATTATATGAAACCAAACCCAACACATTAAGCATGTTGGTGGGGGGGAGGACCCTAGTACTTTCCAGCTCTAGCCTGGGCTGCACTGAGCCGTTTGTTTAATAACAAGCAGTGACAGATGAGCTTGCCACCTGAAAGCTAATGGTGGAGCAGGACCAGGTCCGTGAGTTTTAACTGGCAAGGCGACGTGTCATGGGTGGATGCCTGGAGAAGCTCCATCAGTATCTCCTATATGGTAAGTTTGTAGAGTTTGGTGAAATGGGGGACTGAATAGGAAAAGGCCACCAGATCAGACAGTGCAGCTTTGTGTAGGGAGACAGTGGAGTGTGGTTCAAGCATGCTGCCAGGCAGGTGTGGGCTGGGCTGCTGTCTGGGCCCTTGACCAACTGCGGAGACGGTTTTTGTTGTCTGTGGACACAGAGATCGTGTTCTCACTGCCAAATCTGGACTAACCCCAGCACTGAGGATCGTAAAACAAGTAACTTGCTCTGCTGTGGCTGCTTCATGGCACTTAAACTTCAGCCGTTAATGCTGGTGAGTGATTTGGTGAGTCTCTCGGTACACTCTTCTGTGGTTCTGTTTTGTTGGCCTTTGTTTGCTTTGCATTTCTGTCACTTCAAATGAGTAATACAATGTAACGTGTTTCCGTAAAGGAAGTGGGAATATGGACTACAAAAATTTCATAGCCCTCCTGGGACCTTATCAAATGATGCAGCCACTGGCAATTCCTTTGGAAGGAAGTTCTGTTACAGAGAGAAAGAAGAGGGCAGATACCATGGATCGGAAAGTCTGTCCAACAGTGATCCCCAGCAAGGTCGTACCAGCAGATGCCAGAGGGAATATGCACCTTCATCCTCCTGCCTGGGCACTGATGCCCAACTGCAGGCCTTACGGCGCCTCACCCATGGCTGGCTGATCCAGCCCTTGCCTATAGTGTGTTCTGGCCAGCTTTGCCAAGCATTAAGACCATGAGCAACTACCATGCAGACCAACAACACAATAAATGCCCTTGTTTCCAAGGAGTGGGAGGAAGTAATGGTCAAAAAGACTAATGTTAACACAAAGACTCAAGTGTGTCCTGTACTGCTGCCCCAGCCCCGATGAGGGCAATGAGTCCTCTCTCTTCACTGGTTTTATAGGTGAGAAAAACAAAAGAAGGAGCGAGGGAGTGCAGTGAATGTATTATGGAGGGCAAGGGCTCCCCAGAAGGAACGTCAGAAAGGGAGATGGATACCCCGTGTGATCCTATCAAGGACAGAGAAAGGGAATCTTCAGAGTGTGTGGGCATTAGTACATGGACAACCCAGGAACCTGGTCTCCTGCACTGAGCATCTAAGATGAAGGATGAAAATGAATTGGGCACAGCCACGCAAAGTCTGTTTCCCCTGGGTACACAAAATCAAAGGTCACTGTTGACTGAGGCTTAGTTCTGCTAGGGTCTGGATAAGAGGGCACACTAGAAGTCCCATGGTAAAGATGTTTTTTTGTGTGTGTTTTGTTTTTTTTTAAAGGTCTGCTGTCACTTGGCGTATCACTCACAGTGTGGTTCGTAGGGAGGAGGTGGGTCTCCACAGGGCACACACTCCATGTCTTGAAAACCAACAAGTTTGGTCTTCCGGTAAAATCTGAAAGAGAAAGCAGAGTCCTGGTTAGCGGCGTCATCAAAGCTCACTGCTGCAGCCAAGCGTGAAATCATGGGTCACCAGCAGCCTCTAGAACCCAGCTTTCGAGGAGTAAGAAGCAGCCACAGGCTGAACACACGGTGAACAGCACACAGTCTCAATTCCCTATAGAAAGCTTCCCATTCATCCCTGTCCACTTTTTCTGTACTAGGGTGGGATGCTAGAGAGGGAATGCGAAGCGGTGGGTTCTGGCAATTCTGTTGCACTCTAAGTCACAACGCCTCTTAAATAAAGTGCTAGATTTAGCATTTGAAATCTAGAAGCACAAATGCAGCATATATATTTTTATTAGAAATGTTTGTAGGGATGGTGCATACTAAGTATTAATTATGGTTATTTCTAGATGGTAGGAATTCAAGTCATTCAAGACTTTGTGTGTGTGTGTGTGTATGTATATATATATATATACATACACACACACACACACACATATATTGTTTAAGGGAAACCATAAAACAACAACATTGCTAATGAGAAGCCCCAAATTATAAATTAAGATTACGCCACTGCTTGTAAATAAACCTACAAGGACAAACTGAAATTATTACTCTGAAAGCGATGGCACAACTGGATAAAACGGCAAAACGTTCATTCTCCAAAGAGCATTCGTTATTCATAATTAAACCAAAGTTTCCACTGGTTTTAGCTGCTTAAACTCCTACCTAATCAAATGAATGCAAATTGGCGTGGAAACATATCATTTTTACTTGGAAAGCAGGGGAAAGGATAGTGTATGCACACAAATAAACACAGGGTGGAAGGGTACGGGCTTCAGGGAGTCGAGGACAGAAAGACAAGAAAGAGACTCTGAAACTATCCCTAGAATAAAATAAAAGTAAAAATGCTAGAGATAGAGAGGAAAACAAGTTTTAAGGTCTACTAAACTGCATTCACTTACTCATATCTCAAAACTGAATCCTCACCTTCCTCTTTGCGGGAGGTGCTTTTTACAACCAATGCCTTCTGTCATTACCACCTGACTGGTAATTTAGTGATTATCCTGTGCAATAGAGTCTGACCTTACGTTTACTGTGTACGGTGAGCAGGCTGGTAATTCTAGAAGCCTCACAGCAGTTTGGAAAAGGTCTTAGCTGAGGGTGCTGTGTGCTGGCCTGTAAACCCAGGAGGACTGAGGCCAGCCAGAGCTACACTGGGAGACCCCTTGAAACAAAACAGGACTCGGAACTCTTATATCCGTTCTGTAAGCCCCTTAGGAACACAGCAGTGGGCCTACGGAACAGCGCTGGCGGCTCTGCGTCCCTTCCTGTGAACTGTGCCTGTGCAGCCCCTTTCTGCCCGGTCCTTCTCAGTATTTAGTGGTCATTCAGACACACCAGGGGCTCCGTCACCAGCAGCCTCACAAGCATGCTGCTCCTTGGTAAGAGTCCTTCTATTGCTCCCATGTAAATATCCCATTTCCTCAATTCTATTTCCAGGGGAAGCTGCTCTTTTCGCTCTTTCTAATCTTGGCACCACTGTCAAAAAACACCAAACGTGTAGGCAAGGGCTGATTTCTAGGCTCCATTTTGTATCCTTTTGTCTTTGCACCATGGTATTAGATCTTAGCTGAGCATATTTTCATAGTCAAATAAAGTAGATTGACCAGTCACTGAATGTATCTGGGATTTGATCTAATCTATCCAGTTTTAGATTCATTCCCATAGGAGTAGCACAGCTTCCTGTAGAGGTCAAAGGTCAATCTCCAGGGTCGCTCCTTCCATCTTGTGTTTTTTGGGACAGTTCACTAGCCTGGAATTCATCACACGGGCTACTCTGTGCTAGGATTGCATGCACACACCAGGGTTGGCTCTTTGACTGTGGGCTCTGTGGATGGAACTCTGGTCTTTGGGTCTGCATGGCTATCATCCCGTGCTAATTAGGTACATGCTCTGTCATGAGCTATCCTGCTCTCTCTGTAGCTTACTGAGAATACCACAGTTTGGGACACAGAGACATTTGCAACTGAATTTCCTGTCCAAGAGAGGTAGGAAATAACTTTTTAAATGAAAGGGAACACAGACACTCATTGTACGAAGTGTCTGGTTAAGCAGCTTTGGAAGCTCCGTGGTAAATCTGCTCTTGGCTCTCACACACATAATATAAAAAACAAAAGAAACCCACATTGGACTTTGCTTGTGCGCTGTGTGATGAAAAGTGGCATGTAAGTACATCTTACAGATGCGAAACTCACTGACTGTGGTGGTGAGGAGACAGTTTTAATTGATCTCAATCCAAGCTAGACTGGTTAGCCTGTGGTAGACCTTCACACCGCCACCAGCGAGAGCTCTTCCGCTATGCAGAGCTAAGGCTCTGGTTTTACAGTGCCCTGGCTTGTACCCTGTCAGACCCAGTCAAGCCAAGGCTTAACTCCTAGGACAGCCAAGGTTAAATGGAGAAACTGTGTCTCAAAAAACCACACACAGGATGGTCGATGGATGCAACGATGCCTTGGTTTGTTCACATGGCTTTGTTCGTTCTGACACTCCAGGTCAGCCGCTCAGCCCTCTGTGTGCCTTGCTCAGCAGTTCAGAGCCATGACCACTTGTTTGAAACTGCACAAATGCCAGTGACAGGCTGAAGCATTAAGGGTAAGAATTTGCCAGTTCAGATAGCTCCTAAGAGCTAGGGCCAGTCTACGGGAAAGCTTGAGGGTAGAATGGGCATGGGGAGAATAATTGGGCAGATGCAATGAATCATTTTCTCTGAGACTTTCTGGTTTCAGCAGGCCCTAACAGGAGGCTCAACACTGGGAGAATCCCTCGCCCTCTGCTCACAGTCGGGTGACTACACGCATCAGTCACCACGCTAAGGACCAGTTTTCTTCTTTGCAAGGAGCAGACAATGCTCCTTCTGGCTTAGCAGCATTGTTTGGTGACAGCGCAACCCACAGAAAGTGTCTGCTTATAGGAAGTGCCCATTAAATGGCATCGCTACCAGGAGCACTGAAGAACTAGACAGCAGTCATCCTTCTCAGAATAGGGCTCTAGCTCCCCATGGAAAAGAAAGGCCACATGAGGCTCACTGTCACTCTGACACGAGCAGCCTCTTCTAGCTTCTATTGCTGTAATACCACACCACGATCGAAAGCCTCTTGGAGAGGATAGACTCGATTTCAGCTCACAGTTACAGTCTGTCATGGAGGGAAGCCAAGGCAAAAGAAACTAAAGGCAGGAACCTGGAGGAAGCAGCTGATGCAGAGGCCATGGAGGGGTGCTGCACACATAATACATGCATACACGTATACATACATACATACACGCATACATACACACTACCTATAGTGGCCTGGGTCCACCCACATCAGTCATTAGTAAATAAAATGCCCCCCAGGCTGGGTACGGTGGCACACACCTTTATCCCAGCACTTTGGAGGCAGAGGCAGGTGGATTGCTGTGAGTTCGAGGCCAGCCTGGTCTACAAAGTGAGACTAGGACAGCCAAGGTTAAACGGAGAAACTGTGTCTCAAAAAACCAAAAAATAAAATAAAATGCCCACAGGCCTGTCTGAGAGAGGCATTTTCTCAGTTAATGTTCCTCTTCCAAGATAACACTCTAGCTTGTGTCAAACTGATATAAAGCAGGCAAGCAAACAAACAAACCAAAACCCAAACCTAGGACACAGCCACACAGAGCGTTGCTGGCTGCAGGGCTGCTAACGGGCAAGCGTGTTTGGTATCTATTCAGTGTTTACCAGGGACGAGGCCCTCTCCTAAGAACTTATATGCTTTACATTTTCATTCCTCCAACAACTCTGCAAGACGCTAAGATTCTCAGACGACAGCTTGTAAGTTACTGGCAGGAAGTCAATGAACATTTTGGGAAGCTAAGGAACTGGGTCTTTGTCATCACTTAGCTTGTGGGGATCGAAGACATTGACATACCCACATGTGCACACACCACACACATACTACACTCTCACAGAGCCATGGCAAGAGGAGGTTAGATGGCGCCTGTGGGTGTGGCCTCCAGGAAGCACTGGAGTACCAGGAGTGTTCACTGTAGCAGTGTTCACTGTAGCATTCAGTCTGAGGCTGAGGAGGCAGCAATGGTACCAGAGATGACAATGACTACCTGGGCATGATCTTGGGAACACTGTCTCTGAAGTGAGAATACTTGGTTTTGGCTTTCTGCCTTAGTTTATCTATCTGCAAAATGGGTTTCAACTATTTGCCTCCTCCACAGAAATCTAGTCAAACTACAGGAGTACTTTTTAAATACCTGCTCGCATATGAATGCTGCCTTAGAAACGGTATACTTTTAAACTAATCATGTAAATGTTTTGTCACCCATCGTTCAAATTTCTATTCATTGATAACTTTCCAACATATAGGCATCTGCTTAAAAAAATAAATTAATACTGCAGGAAGTAAAGGGATAGACTCAAGTGACAATAGATGGACACAAGGAACAGAATTAGTGGGGTGCCCAGGAGCCTGGAATTGTGTGTGCATGCACACATGTGTGCACATGTACACAGCATACCCCAGTGGGCTTCTTGGTAAAAGCCCAGGAGGATGCTTCGGAAAACCAAGTCCCCAGGTCCTGCCTTCCTACCAGTCTCTCTGCTGCTACCTCCCCTTGGTATGTATCCTGGGAGCCTCAGTTTAGCTCTATTCCCCAGAAGAGACAAGGCATGCACAGACATGCTTCCGCCACAGAACTGTAGAGCCCAGGCAATCAAGGCATGTCAGCTGTTCCTGACATGTTCTTCAATTAGGCTTGCAGAAGAGTAAAACTCTATGACTAGCTGGGCATGGTGGGGCATGCCTGTCATCCTGTATGTATACAGAGGCAGGAGAAGGCGGAGTTCAAGGTTACCCCAAGCTACACTGCAAGATCCTGTCTAAAAGCAACACAAAAGAACAGTCCCTCTTGTACGGTCATAGCTATATATATGTCTACGGTCATAACTTACGAGCTTTGAAACTATGACCCTTTTTGTTAGTTCAGTTTTTAAATGACAGATTTGTTGAGACATAATTTACGTACTACACAAGTTACCCCCTGAAAGGGTTGCACACCAGGCGGTGTTATTATAGTGTCGGAACCAGCCATAGGTAATTTGGGACACGGCGGGGTGAGTGGGGATTGAGAAATTACAGGTTTAAAGAAAGAGAGAGAAATCTTAGGACAGTTTCGGGAGGGCATTCAGTTGAACAGCTCCTTTTTAAAGATGAAGCAAAACAATTCACATCATTACAAGAATAGGGCTCATCTAACAGTCAGTCTTGTTCTCCAAGACCACATTCCTGTACTGCAGACATGGTCCAAGGTCTCACAGACAAGTTAAAGAAACGTGGTAAAACCTCCTGCTTCTTTCTGTTTCAAGGTAAAGGCCAGGGCGAAAATATGTTTTTTGCTGAATACTAAATAACAAAGCAGCTTGCCAAGCAAGCAGCTGTCCATGCACACAGCTTGAGAATGAACTCTGGCTTCTCACATTATAGTCGTGGAATTGGGTAACTGTCTCCATAGTTGATATTAGAACATTTTATCACCCTCAGAAAAAAACTTCTAACCATTACCATCACCCCTTCCTTCACAATGCTCCCCAGCCCCCAGCCCAGGCAGCCCAAGTGGCCTTTTCATATGTGTATATTTGTTGTTCTAGGCATGTCATTAAGGTGACCATTAGATGTGCAGCCTTTCATGAAATCCTCTCTCACTGAACACAATTATTTTTCAGGTTCATCTATATGAGCAGGTGTCAGCATTTCCTTCCTTTTTATTGCTGAGTAATGTTTCATCATTCAAATCCACCCTGTGGGGCTAGAGAGATGGCTCAGAGATTAAGAGTACTGGCTGCTCTTCCAAAGGTCTTGAGTTCAATTCCCAGCCACCACATGGTGACTCACAACCATCTATAATGAGATCTGTGCACTCTTTTGGCCGGCAGGCCTACATGAAGGAAGAACACTGTAGATTTATTAAATAAATAAATTTAAAAAAAATCTACCCTGTGTTGTCCATCCATTCACCAGTGGATGGATGTTTGGGTTTGTCTGAAGTCTTTCTAGAATGATATAAGGAAATACTACAGAGTAGGTTACCTATAAAAACCAGAAATCATTTCTCATGGGTCTGGAAGCTGGGAGGCCCAGGGTCTAGGTGGCAGGGACAGAGGCCATTAGAGGCTGCCCTATCCTATTCTACTCTTTTCTCCTCCTGTGACTCCCTGGGCCTCTCGGCAGAGGTGTGTGTATAAGCAGGTACTGAACCCACAGCTCTGCACACACATGGCAAGCACATTATCCCTGAGCTACATCCTTAGCACGCTCTCTTTTTTAAAAAAATACTGTGAGATGGTATTTTTCAAACATTTATTTGGGGGAGGGGGTGTGCCATGGTATGCATGTGGAGGTCAGAGAACAACTTGAGGGGAGTTGGTTTTCTCCTTCTATGAGGTGGGTCCTGGGGTTTGAACACAGGTCAGCAGGCTTGGTGGCAAGTGTTCTTACCTGTGGAGCCATTCTGTTAGTGTGTAGGTGACTCTGCTGGTTGCCCTCAGGGACCTAGCAATGACCTAGTCATCATCTGCCACTACCACCAGGTGTGACAGGTGTATGTGGCCCATAAAAGAACCACCCACCTCTCTCTGCTCTCTGTTCTGGCTGTTTCTCTCTATGTATCCTAGGTGCCTCTTTCTCTCCCTCCCTGCCCCCTCTCTGCCCTCATGGCTCACTCCCTGCCTCTACACCTTCTCTAGGTCCTCTTCCCCCTCCCCCAATAAACTTCCCTATACCAGATTCCTCAAGGGGTATACCTTGCCATGGGCTCACCATGGTACCCCCTCCCCAGATCATCATTATAGATCATAAGACATTCTCTTGGCCCAGATTAATACTTTAAAAAGTCAGCAGAATGTAGGCACCACATGGCCAGAAATCTCTGCTACTTTCTCCTCTGACCTATTCCAGGAACTCAGGGAATAGCTGCAGCTTTTGTGGTATTTTTCAAAAATACCGTCCCTTGTGAGCTGCCTGTCAATTTCTTTGTCCATCTGTCCATGTGTTTCTACTCTTCAAGTGTGACTGCTCTTCTGCCTTGTCACCAGTGTCTAACTCAGAGTAAGCTCGGAGGCTGCCGAAGGAATGAGACATGAGTTCCAGATGTTGCCAAAACATCTTCAAGTTCATATCATTGTGCTTTCAAGTTTAGAGGGAACAGAGAAATGCCCTGGGAAACATTTACTAATGTAACAGAAGAAATGGCCCAACTCACCCTGGCAAGCAGTCCCCGCAGACGGTGTCGCTGGTGTGGGAACAGTTGGACCTCTGGAAGCGGTTCACCAATGCACAGTCCACACATGGCTTGCACTTCTGGAAGCCCCAGTCCTCCTTGAACCTGTGAGGCCGGCAGGGCACACATTGAGCATCCTCCCCATAGCCGAAGCCACATTCCTGTGGGGATTAGTGGGTAAAAGACAGCTATTCAGACTCTGCAAGCTTGAAAAAGGAAAGGCTGCTGGGATAGAGACCCACCAAGGCCCGCCTTTCCAGGTACAAAGGTCACCCTGTCAGCAAGTTCAAATGTGTCTTCCCTGGCTGATAATCTCTCCTGCTGCCTGCCAGAGTGTCCTTAACTATCCACTTTACAGCAGAGGTGGTGAGCATGTGCATAAGAAAAGGTGTCCCACTGGGACGCTGGAGCAGAACTGAGGCACTTTCTTCTCCCTTATTTAAACCAGCCGTGCGGAGGCTCAGAAGCTGTTCACTCCTCAAGGCAGGAAACAAGCACATCACTATCAGCAGTACAGCCCCAGAGGACAAAGGCCCTGTGAGTCCAGAAGCCTTAAACCATGGACCAGTTTAACGTTGTCTGTGACCAGAGGGTGTGTTATCAATTTGTTCAAGGAGAGCTAAAGCGGTACACAAGCTAGAGTCTGGGATGTGGCTCAGTGGTAGCGAGTCTGCCCAGCATACAGGATGCCCTGGGTTCAGTGCTGTGAATGACACAAAACACCCAAAGGTCTCAAGCCTCAGGTGATGCGCATGGGGAGACTGCACTGTTTTTACAGGGATGGGTGACATAAAAGAATCTTTGGGATCCAGATGTCCACAAGGTCAAGAGCAAAATAAGCCATAGCAATCATACAGTATGATTATAATACAGCTTAAACCCTAGGTTGTGGTTGTATATTCATGAGTAGTTCAGTCCACGAGACTGGATGTCTCAGCTGTTCTTCAGGATACATCAGGATCCTGAAGAAGTAGGCTCTAGTGACAGTGAAGGGATGGATCTGCCAGCAAGAGTCCAGCAAGCAGGCAGAGAGTGAAAGCTTCCTTCTTCCATGTCCTTTAGACAGGCAGCCAGCCAACAATGTGGCCCAGATTAAAGGTGGCTCTTCCCCTCAAAAGATCTGGATTAAAAATGGGTCTTTTCACTTCGAATGATTTAATTAAGGAAAAAAAAAGCTCTCACAGGTGGACCTAGCCTCTTGGTAAGTTTTAGTTCATTCCAAATGTAGTCAAGTTGACAACCAAGAAGAGCCATCACAGGTTCACCCTTGTCAACTTGACACAATCTTATCTCCTTATGTCATGCGTAATTTCCCATTGAAAACAATACCAGGTCATAATTACACCCTACATGATATAACTATTCCACATATAATCGCAAATGCATTATGTATTTAACCAGGTCATAATTATACCTAATATGGTATAACTATCCCTCATAAACCGCAAACACATAATAAAATTTGGAAAAGGTGGCAATGTCCCTCGAGGGACCTTCTTTTTGCATCTCAAAACTTAAATATAATAACTACTGATGTTCTCTTAATTGATGTTGCATTACCGGATAAAGATATCAAGAAAAGAAAACTCAAACATCTGTATAAACATCTTCTTAACAAAATACAATAGAACCATTCATGTCGCTTCTAATCCTTACTTCTGCAACTGGTCATATGGCCTTAGCTGGTATTTATAAATACTTTCCTCTGTGACCTGGTCTATATTTCCTCCAGCTTCTGCAAACCCCTCAGCAGGTCTTGGCTCTTTTCCTGGGGGAGTGGCCCACACCTTCACTCTTGAAGGGTCTATATTCTTTGTCATCCTGCCTGGATTGGGCTGGTGTTCTTTCCCATTGATTTTAATCACAGACACAGCAGCACCAAGAGATTCCCTAAAGGATCTCCTGCACTCCACACTTAATACTTCTTACCTCCATTGTGATGAGGCAATCCAATTTCCCCTTGGTGATCTGGATCAACCATCCCTCCTAACACTGTTATTTCTTTCTTAGCCTGTTGGGTGGCTATGAGATGCATGCTTAGAAGTTGCCAGCACTGTACAGGAATAGAAACTATAGACATTTGGGTAACTTCACTGTGTAACCTGCTTGTGCCTACAGGACCTGCTCAGGCCTGTCACACATATCCCACTCCCAATTGAGAATAGAGCGCTGCTGTGCACATTCTACTTGATGGCTTGGTGTGCCCACCTCATGACGGGCAGCTCAGGTTGCATAGTAACTTGGTGGCCCACTGTAAATATTCAGTTTCCATTAAGGCCCAATAGGGGGCCAAGAACTGTCTTTCAAAGGGAGAATAGTTGTTTGAAGATGAGCCTTATCCCCAAATCCCAAAGGTTCTTCTGTGACACACCATCCCTGACACCTCAAGTAGCAGCGGGGCTGCTGGATCATATGGTTCAAGAAGTGGAGGAGACAGCACAGCAGCCTGGGCCTGCTTAAGAGCCTTGTCCTTTTCCAGGCCCCACTCAAAGCTAGCAGCGTTCTGAGTCACTTGGTTTACAGGCTAGAATAACACATCCAAATGAAGAATGTGCTGTCTCTAGTATCCAAGTAGGCCCACTAAATATTGCGCTTCTTTCTTGATGATGGGAGGGGTCAGGTGCAATAACTTATCTTACACCTACACATCCAGAGGGGGGAAAAAAAAACCTCTGTATGCCCCACCACTGGACTCTAAAGAATTTCACTGAGGTAGAAGGCTCTTAAATTTTAGTTAGATTTACTTCCTATCCTGATACACATATGTGCTACCATTGAGTCAAAAGTGGTTGCTACTTCCTGCTCTCTTGATCCAGTTAGCATAATGTTATCAATATAGTACACCAGTGTAGTATTTTGTGGACGAGACAGATGATCGAGATGCCTTTGAACTAAGTTATGACACAGGACTGGAGAATTAATATATCCCTGAGGTAGAACTGGATGGATATTGTTGGCCTTCCCAACTGAACTTCTGGTGCTCCTTATGGACAAGTACTGAGAAAAAAGCACTTGCTAGACCAATAGCTGCACATCACGTACCAGGAGATATGTTAATTGCTTAAAGGACACCACATCTGGTACAGCAGCTGTAATTAAAGTTAACTACTTTCCTGAGATTTCAATTAGTCAACTGTCATTCTCCATGATCCATCTGTACTCTGCACTGGCCAGATAGGAGAGGTAAAGTCAGATGTGATGGGAACCCTTCCCACTACCAAGAAAGAAGCACAGTGTTTAGTGTTTGAATACAAGAGACCGCACACCCTTCATCTTTCAAGTACGTGATGGTGGCACTAATTCCTCCAGTTGCTCCAGGGATTCGATAATGTTTTTGATTTACTATTTTTCAAGACAGAGGTAACTCTAAAGGTTTCCATTTAGCTCTTCCAACCATAACAGCCTTCATTTGACAGGTCAGGGAATCAATGTGAGAACTCTGCCAACTTCTAAGTGTATCTATCCCAGTTATTCAGTCTGGGACTAGGGAAATAACCACAAGATGAGTTCAAAGACCACTGGACCTATTGGGAGTCAGACCAGCCAAAACTACATTAATCTTACCCGGGTACGGTGGCATGTGCTTTTAATCCCAGAAGCATGATTGCTTCCTTTCCCCAAGTGTGCAGGATTCGTGTAAAAGGCCATAGGTTCCTCTTGGGGAAGCTGGAGAAAGGCTAGCAGTACAACTCTCAGGTATTTTATCAGGTTCCTCAGGGAACCTGATCATCCCTTCAATCAAGGAGTTCTGGGTCTGCAAACTGACTCAAGTCTGGAAACTGGTTACAGGCTGAGATTCCCTTAGGCCACGATGCGACGAAGCCTTTCTTTCACTTACTTGAGATTCCCCACCCCCCTGCTTATACAGTTTCAACAAAAATACAGTAGGCTTCTCATCAATTTCATGCCAGGAAACACCATGATTGATTAGCCAATACCAAAGGTCCACACAAGTCATACCACCATAAAAGTCACTTTGCCCATTATGAACAGGTTATTTTAGACATTGCTTTGTCTACGTTGCCATTATGGCAACTATGATCACCTTGCTTGACCATTCAGTGCTGTCACCTGGCTCCTGCTACTGAAGGGTCCAATTAAACCAACTGGATTTAATTCAGCCAACTGGGCAGCAGCATCACCAACCCTAAGTCTGGCACACACGCACACACAGTTGACGACATGGCTCTCCAAATGTGCTGGTGCCCTCTCACCCTCATCCTATAGGACTGGTGAAGGGCATGTCTTCTGGACCTTCCCATTGTGGAGGATTGGGTGTTACACAGTGCAGCCACTCTCTCATCAAAGGAGCCTTAAATCCTTCCACAGCACTAACGCCACCTTTTGGATAAATGCTTTATCCAGCCCGTCAAACAAACTTGTGATACCTTTTTTTTAAAACTGCATGAGCTTCCATATTAACTCTAGAACCTCCATATCAATAAACTCAGCCTGATCCAGTTTTACGTTCCCTCCACCATATCCTTCACCCTTAACATTCATTCTCACATACATTCCTCAGACTTTAGCTTGAAGGAGCTAGCAAACTCATTAACTTCTTTAGCACATCTCTTCATGGAGTATGCTTTCTAACTGAAGGCCTGTTTAGCCTTAAGTCTGGCTATATGCCTGGAGAGGACTATTGGTGGGCCTTGAGGGACATCAGTATTGTCTTTCTTGGCATCTCCTTCAGGGAAGGTCACTGTGGCTGAGCAGACAATTAAGCACTCACTTCCTCAGTCAAAGGTGGAAAAGCAGTATTTTAGTGGGTCGAGGTGGGGGAGGGGCGGGAGCACATCCCGGAGAGACTAGGTCAGGTGTGATAAACTCCTGAGACTCTGAGCCTCTGTGGAGACCTCCTACTCATCTCCACCCCACATTACAAGATCCCATTCTTTGCCAATCAATGCCCTTTCTTTAACCGCTGACACCCTCTGAAGCTGGGACTTGAAAATTCAAGTCACTGTAGTTCAGCCAACCTTATAATGAGGGCTGCAGCTTGATTTTCTGCAGCTTGAGCTCTGTGGCTGCTGGGGAGAAGGTTCTCTTTCATGGCACACTTAGAAACTTTCTGACTGCTAATGAGCACCTGGAGCTGGTCAATTTGGTCACTCAGTTCACTGCTGTCCTTCACTGTATTCTGAGATGCTAGACACGCCAGTTCATTTTATCACTCATTTCTTTCCTTTTCTCTCTCACTTTATCCAGAGATGCTGGGTGCAACCAACTGGCATTATCACTTTCCCACAAGTTGCCAAGAGTTTTAAATACAGACTCACCAAATCCATTGCCCTTCACAATTGATGAGTCAGGATAATCAAATGCATTTGTCTCCTTAAGTTTGTCAAATAGTTCACACCATGAGCTTCAATTACTATAGGTGCTGGCAAATTGGGAAGTATTCTAGATACTTTAAAAATTCCATCTGTATACTTCTGTTGCTCTAAAACCACTTCTGAATTTTCTAGAGGAAAAGAACTTATAGAATAAAAACACACACACGGGATTTATTAGAAAGGCTTACAGGCTGTGGTCCAGTTAGTCTAACACTGGCTATTTACCAAAACAAGGGCCAAGAATCCAGTAGTTAGTTATTTAGTCCATAAAGCTGGATGTCTCAGCTGTTCTTCAGGATACATCAGGATTCTGAAGAAGTAGGCTCTAGTGACAGTGATGGGATGGACCTGCCAGCAAGAGCGAGAGCAAGCAGGCAGAGAGTGAAAACTTCCGTCTTCTGTATCCTTTAGACAGGCAGCCAGCCTGGCCCAGATTAGAGGTGGATCTTACCACCTCAAACGAGCTGGATTAAAAGCGGGTCTTCCCACTTCAGATCTAATTAAGAAACAAACAAACAATCAAACAACACTCACAGGTATACCCAGCCTCTTGGGTTTTAGTTATTGCCAGATGCAGCCAAGTTGACAACCAAGATTACCATTACATTAAGTATAGCAGAAAGGGAACACCACCAACCCGCTTGCCACATTGGTTCTTATAGGAGAATTGCTTCCCCAAAGCTTCCACTCCTCAATCATTGCCTGGCCACATACATATATACATGCTGTAATATCATCAAAGTCCAGTTTCCCTGATACTTTTGTTAATCTGCTGTAAAAGGCTGAAAATCAGAGGGCACGGTTTTTATGGTAAGGATTGGGAGTTGGTGGACACATGTCCAGCCTGTCGTCTATTTGCAACCCCCTAGTCCTTGGTGATCTCTTAAGAAAATCTTTGAAGCCACTAAGTATGTGTTAAAAAAAGAATCACGATTCACCGCTTTTATATTTTCAGCACATATGTTAAGAATGGTGTCCAATCTGAAGTGTCTTTGCACAGATTCTCACTACAACCAATGAAATCTTAATTATGATGGGGTGTTGGAGGTTGGTCTGATGCATGTTACTAGCCCTCAAGATCTGGGTACACCTATCCTGATTCGTATATACCTGGGCAGGGCAGAATGGGGTAGGCGTGGCTAAAGTTCCTGGGCTTGGGGAGGACAGGGAGAAGGGGGCTGGGAGGAGAGGAGGGAGGATGGGTTAGCATGGAGAAGGAACCACATGGGACTGGAGGAAGGATGCCAATGACGGCGTGGAAAGGCCCAGATAAAGAATAAAAGCAAGTACCATGGGATTATGGATGAAAGGTAGTCCAGATGAGGAGGATTAAGGCGGATGGCAATGGATGGGGGCTACAAGATGGATGGTGAGGATATTGAGACAGTGTAAGTAAAATATCTGCCTGGCCCAAGGTAAATAACGGGTGTCCGTGTCTTATTATTTGTGATAGTGTGTTAAATAATACTGTCGTGATAATCTTAGGGCTGATAATGAACATGTAGCCCAACACTTTCTTATATACTACAATAGGGTGAGTACCCTGGGTGCTTACTCCATGGGAATGTCATAAAACCTAAAGCCACACCCACTCCCAGGGAGGGAAATACTGTCTTTTCGTCACTGCCTGAGGGATGGAGCTTTGGAGAAGTGTACAAGGTGACCCAAGAGATGTTGTAGCTGAGACTTGAGCCTCCAGGGCTCTGTGCCAAAAGCTAGGCTGCATGCCTGGAACACTGGCCATCAGTGTTTGTGACAGGTTCACTAAACACAGAATCCGCTTAAGACCTGAGACGCCTTCACGAACAGTGCTTTAGAGAGGCCACAGACACAAGTGGGACGTCCCAGATCAGAGGGAAGGCACAATCTCTTAGGACTTCAGTTTCTCAACTATATTCCAGGATGCTGGAATATAGGGCCTGGCTTGTGAAAAAAAAAATCCCCATTTTCCCATAAAGTTTCAGCCACTTTTTTATATAAAACCAAGGAAGGTTCACTTACTGGCCAAAAAAATTAAAAACAAACCAGACCAAGGACAGACTGCCTGTGCTAGAAGCTAGCCATAAAGGGTGGAAAAGTCAACCCAAGGGTTCTTTAGTTAACACCTGCCCCTTCGGGGTAAGTGACACCTCTAAGAATCTGTTGTCTCTCAAGTTATTATGCCTCTTTCAAATGAATTTTTTGTTTGTGTCTTGAGACAGATTTTCACTGTATTGCCCAACCTACCTTTTAGCTGCCAGTCAGGCCCGTGCCTCGGCTTCCTGCAGGGAAGTGTAAACCACTACACCCCTTAAACAAACACATCCTGCATACATTTCAGAAATAGTTAGAGAGGGGAAAAGTAGAAAGTCCATTGGTCTCTCTCTTCCCAGTGTTGGGAATATCTCCAACCCCATGGTTAGTTTATATTTTAAGAAAGCATCTCACTAAGCACTCCACGCTGCCCTTGAACTCACTGTGTCCTTGTAGTCATCCATTACCCCTGGCTCTTTCTACCTCCTCTTCTAAGATGATCCCTGAGGCCTGAGGGGAGGGGGAAATTACCGATGTCCCATTTAAGGCTGAGCATGCCAAATCTCTTCTTCTCTGTACGTTGATCAGTTGTGGGTCTCTGTTTTAACTGTCATCTACTACACAAAGAAACTTCTCTGGTGGGAATTCAAAGATGCACTGATTTATGGGCATAGCGATAAGTTACTAGGAATTGTTTTAATACTATGTCCACTTTGCAGAATAGTAATAGTAGGTTCTTCCCTAGGGCTTGAAACCTATTTAGCTTTAGGTTCATGGCCCTGATAATGGTGCCAGGTATAGGTTCTATCTCATGTCACTGGCCTTACATCCAGTCCAAAGGCGTCTGGCTGCTTCCATAACATCTGTGCTACTGTTGCATCAGAAGGCATTTCTTTGTTATATCTCATTGGGTTAGACCATTACTTTTCTCCTATGATAGCATGCATAGCACCTTCTGGCAGTATGAAAGCTGAATCCTCCTAGCTAGTACCAGACTGATTTCATCATGTTCTTGATTCAACTATGTGTTGTCTTCAGCAATAGGGTCTTTTTGTTGTTTCATTTGTTTTCTTGTTTGTTTTTGAGACAGGGTTTCTCTGTGTAGCCTTGGCTGTCTTAGACTTGCCTTGAACTCACATCAATCCGCATGCCTCCGCCTCCCTAAGTGCTGGGACTAAAGGCAAGTGCCACCACGCCTGGTTCAGCAATAGAGCCTTATGGTCAAGTTCTGGAGGGGGATCATGAGCAATGGTAATAATCTATAATGTTTAGGGGTTTATGGAAATCAATTGGCCAACAACTCCAAAACTTCTGGCACTAGGATTTTTATTTTCTATCATAAGGTTATCCACTGTCCCTCCTGTTACGGAGTAACTCCAGTTAAACTCATATATGTATATGTAAGTAATATATATGTATGATATATATATATATAATTTTTTTAGGAAGCCTTTTCAGTAATATGTTTCTATTACTTTTTCAGAAGACCTTTAGTGTTAAGTTTTACCTACCTATAGTCCTTCCTCTTCCCTTCTTTCCCATTCCCTACCCCATTTAATCCTTGATCTTTTATTCCCCTTTCATTTCGCTGCATTTTATCTTTCTCCCTTGAAAGCTCCTCTTCCCCATTGCCTCATAAAGTCTCCTAACCTCTATGGGTATTTCAAATGAAACACACATCTAAAGACTCAAAGGTGTATATGAAAGAAAATCTGATCTGTTTGTCTTTCTGGATTCGGGTTACCTCCCTCGGATGACTGTTTCTAGCTCCATTCATTTACCTGCAAGTTTCTTTCTTTTCTTTTAAGTTGAGTATTTCATTGTGTAAATGCACCCCCCCTTTTTTTTGAGAGACAGGGTTTCCTTGTTTTAGCTTGGGGAACTCACTTTGCAGATCAGGCTGGCCTTGAACACACAGAGATCCAACTGCCTCTACCTCCCAAGTGCTGGCATTAAAGCTGTGTGCCACGACCGCCCAGATGCCACTGCCTTTTCACTGTTCATTCATCAGTTCATGGACATTCAGGCTGTTTCCAATTTCTGAATATTCTGAATAGAGCAATAGTGAGCAGGATAAACAAACGTCTTTGTAGTGGGAGGAAACAGCCTTTGGGTATATGCCCAAAAGTAGTGTAGCTGGATGCTTTTTGAGAAACCGCCACACTGAGTTCCACAATATCTGCACAAGTTTGCACACCCATCAGCAGTGAATAAGCACTCACACCTCCCATCCAGCATGTGTTGCCATTTTGCTGTTTTTATCTGGCCATTCGAACTGGGATAAGATGAAGTCTCAAAGCAGTTTTGATTTCCACTTTTGGGGTAGCTAAGGATGTCAACCACTCACTTCATCTTGAGTGCTTCACCTACAGGATGTTCTGAACCAAACACCGACAATGCAAAAACCCCACTCACAATCTAAGGAGCTCGCCCACAAGGTGGAATGTCTTTAATGTTGTTAGCAGAGACTGTCTCCTGGCCAGCAGTGGTAATCTGTGATGTTTTGAATTTCTTTTTATAATTCTACCATTTATAGTTCAATGCTTGCAAAAGCATCTGTCCCACTTGAAATAGAACAATCATGAAGATAGGCATTCAGAAGGAATGTCTTTTGGGCTGAGAGGTCTTTGCGGGGGGTCATTGCTCCAGGCTTCAGTGCTTTATATGGGGCCTGTGGCTGCGCTGTGGACAGACTCATGTTTGCGCCCGAGCACTTCTGTTGCTGAGGGCACCAGGAGCTTGCAAAGGCTTTCTGTGAGCACAGAGGAGCCAATCCCCCCATCCCCAGGGATCAAAGCACTGCACACGTGACACTTGGGGGGTGGGGCGGGTGCCACATTGTTCGCAGAAGCTTCTAGTCAAAGGCTCCAGCAGGAGCAGAGAGCTTCAAAGTCAGGCTTTGATCCTTGCAGCCAGGACTGTCAGAGGCCCGTGTACAAGTTAGAACACAACAGAAAGGGGAGGAGAGAGGCAGAGCCAGGGGAAAGGAGAGGAGGAGAAAATGTGTGTTAACCTCAAGGAAATGGGGCTTACTTTTTCTTTTAGGGGCAGCATTGAAACAAGAAGCAGAAAAGGCTGTGATTTCCTACACCAGCTCCAAAACATCATGGCTTGGTGGGCCAACTTGGCCACCCGGCTAAGCCACTCTGGGAACTCTGGGATTCTCAGTCTCCTCATTGGTGAGAAGGGAAGAGTGATAGCTGCCCTGCGGGGTTATTTTGAAGAGTAAATGGGAAAACATATAAAGCCTAAATCAAGCAATGTGAGCACCCATTAAACAAGTTATACCGATGGCTATTACTGTTTTGGATTTTGTAAAGACTGATTAAAGTTTACTAACATATTTGGACGGTGGCAGCAGGGAGGTTCTGAGTTGAGGCCAGCCTGTGCAGTGGAGTGAGATTCTTTCTTGTAAAGAGCTTGTTTAGCATGTGCAAGACCCTAGGCTCAGACCCCAAGAATGGAAAAGGAGGGGGGAGGACAATGACGCTTCATTGGAAAACATGGTTAGGTTATCTGACCCCAACTTTTTCCAGTTCACTTTGAAACATACCATTTTCCTTCTTATGGGGAAAACAGCAATCCTAAAATGCATTAGAAATTTTCTACTAAAAAAAAAAGCTCAACCATCCTTCAGGGCAACTGGCCTTCACTTTACTGAGCGTCTGTGGTGCTGTTTCACAGACGATTCACAGTGCAGCACCGTGTCTGTGCTGGCTCCACGGCCTTGCCAGGCAGCCAACTGTCACTGCTGGCTCCTGCTGAGATCATTTCCGCCACACTCCACCTCTTCTCACCATGCAGAACCAGGCAAATGATCCAACTGGACGTAAAGATCAATAAGAGAGTGATCATGAGAGTATGCGCCTGTAATCCCAGCACTCAAGAGGTTAAGGAAGAAGGGTGGTCAGGGCTACATAGTAAGACTTTTATTTCAGAATAACAAAACAACAGCAACTACAGATCCATAGGAGTTTTGAGGGTCTCACCTTTTAAAAAAAGAATAGGTATTCTAACATATGGAAGATCTTTTATACCTATTTTTTATTACAACTACCTAGTTTGTACCACGTAAATAACATCGTGACCAATGTGTTCATGCCATGTACTTTCCTGTGTCACTATACCCATTGTACTTTACAGAATGAACATCGCTCGAAATATGCATGTGTGTACGCATGTATGTGTGAACATGCAGGGGTATGTGCGTGCAAGTGTGTGTGCATGCATGCATGTGAATATTCCATTCTACATTAGGCTTAATTATACATAAAAGAGGATCCAGTGTCCGGATCTTCACACTTCACTCTCTCTTTACTGGATACCAAATACCAACTTACTGTGTTTGAACTTACAAATTTTGGTGACAGCGAGAGTCATTTTCACTGGGATGAGTTTAGGGGAGTAAAAAGTCTACAGACATGCCAGACATGGCACACACCTTATGTCCCAGCACTTGGGAGGCAGAGGCCAGAGGAACTCTGTGACTTGGAAGCCAGTCTGGATTACAGGGCACACAGGACTACATAGAGAGTCCTGTCTCCAAAAAAGAAAAGAAAAAGAAAAAAAAGAGAAGAAAAGAAAGCCTACAGTCATAAAATAACATCCATGAAATAATAGTCTCCTGGGAACTCTACCAACATCGCTTATTGGGGAGAATTTTATTTAAAATATATTTCCTCTAAGACTTGTTATTTTCAGAAAACAATCTTAGAAAGCCAGTCTGATATTATCGTTAAATTCATAAAAAAGTTAGTTCACGACCAGCTAACTAATGGTGTTAGCTCAGTGTGTAATTCTACACAGTGAATTAAGTAGAAACTTTGAAATAGCTGAAAACCCAGGGAACCTGTTTCTAAGGTGTGAGATCGGTGTGTGCTGCAGCAACTCTGAGCGACCACACATGCAAAGCACATAAACACAGCGCACTGTAATTACACATAATCTGGGCTGTGAGTAAACAGTACATAAATATTAAATTACCCCCAATATACACTTCCACTTTGATGTTTTCATTTCATTCAGTGAAACCAGGTGCTTAAAATGCCTTGAAATCTCCACATGGGTCAAGAAATAACGACCGTGTGGAAAAGAGATGAACAGCTGATACAGCCTCCCACCACAAGCCGGGCAGGTGCGTGACGGTACCTTTGCACACTTGTACCCCTCCCTAGCTTGGGACCGTGTCTTTTCCTTTGTGTATTGAAACCTACCACATATAAGCATCTTTAAACACTTAGACTATACCTTCCTTCTTCTTGGGTTCCTAAAATCTCTTCCCTGCGATTTGGTCATGGGCTTGGGGATGACCTCTCTAAAACGCCCATTTCTGAGCATAGACTAGGCATGCTACTCCGCAGCTCTTCGCTGCTGCACACTTGGCGTGGTAGGGGAGTGCTCCAAGGGTGACAAGGGCACCGAGGGTGTGGGTGCAGTGGCATGTGCCTGGCTGCTACTCACTCACACAGCACCCACAGGCTGGGCACTGAAGGAATTCACGTTTGGCCAGCTGCCTGTCCACTCATCAGATCACCTCACTGTACACCTAACAGAAAACAATGTCAAATCTTATTCCCTAGAATCCTTAATAAAAAGAGAATAATTTTCCTGGCTACACTCTATTCTGTAGCAGTCACACAGGTAAAGGGCACAGGCTGTGTTTGGGTTTAGTTTTTTGACAAAAGAGTCTTCTAGGACAACCCCCTTGGCAAACCTCTTATCTCCAAGAGGATTTACATTATGATTCATAACAATTAGCAAAGTTACAGTTATGGACTAGCAACAAAAAAGATGTTATGGTTGGGAGTCAGCACAACATGAGGAACTAACTGTATTAAAGGAATCTACAATCTTTGCCACCGGATCTGACGGAGTAGCTGCTGTTCATCTTAGACAGTCTTACTAAGAATCCTATTGGATCCGTTTAACCAAAATCCCCAAGGACATTTTCCATCCTCTGCTGTATGCCTTGCACACTCTACATTCAATACGGACCCCTCTTGGCAACACTCTGCTCAGCACACACACTCCTCTTCTGTGCCACTCTCCTGGTGAAGTCCAATTCTGTTCTGAGGTTCTTCCCTTACTGAGGTAGCCCTATGTGAACTCTAGCACTCTGCTGTCTGGCTCTGCGTGATCTTTGACATTTTCCAGGGTGGGAGGTAGAAAAGAACATGTAGGGTCAGGGAAGGGAAGAGAAGGGGAGGAGGGTGAGCCTGGACATAGAATCACATTTGTTTTCTTTCTCTCTTTCCTTCTTTCCATCCCTCTCTCTGAGGCTGGGTGTAAGATTGCATTTGTTTTGCTTCCTTCCTTCCTTTATAATGGAGGTTCTACCATAAATACCAAGGGTTGAAATTTATATTTTGGCTTTAAAAATACACTGCCATCTTTATTTTTTAAAGTATTATTTTTTTAATACATATAGATAACATAGTAATGCAGTGGGAAAGGCATTACTCACCCTCAGGGTCTTACTCTTCCTCTAAAACTATACAGGAAGCAGTCCATAACTGCAACTCTCATCAATTCTTTTTTTTAAGATTTCTTATTTATTTTATATGTAATATTCTGTGTGCATGTACAGAAGAGGGCACCAGATCTCATTATAGATGGTCATGAGCCACCATGTGCTTGCTGGGAATTGAACTCAGGACCTCTGGAAGAGCAGCCAGTGCCCTTCACCTCTGAGCCATCTCTCCAGCTCCTCTCCTCAACTCTTGCACCCACCAAATCAGTGCAGGCAGATAAATGGGAATGTTTGCTGATAGACATGGATGAGCAAATACTGCTCAAAGCAGTATTTCCTAAAGATTCCCTTTAGGAATTAAGTTCTCAGGCGCATAGCCTGTCATGGCGCCCTAGTCAGCTAGGAGTCTGGCAACTCTCTGCCCAAGATTCTCCAGCCACACTTGGTGGTTATCCAGTAGCGAGATGACTCAAAGCTCCTAAGCCCCCTTCTCTCTTTTCTGCCTTTGCAAAGCTAACCAACACTTAGCAAAACACAGACTGCTGCCACCCACAGAGGAAGGCTAGTTCTCCAGACTACAGGGGGCCTCCTAGATTCTCTGTGTCCAGGAATGACTTTCCTCTAGGGCCTCTAGGCCTAACAGCACTATTTATTTGTACAACCAGTAAGTTATTTGCTTGGGTTCTTTGAACTTTAAAAGTTAAATGTTAGATTACAAATTTAAATGGGATAGAAGTTATTCGTGGAGAA
Organism: Pachyuromys duprasi; assembly: GCA_028658305.1. NCBI lineage: Eukaryota > Metazoa > Chordata > Mammalia > Rodentia > Muridae > Pachyuromys > Pachyuromys duprasi. Next base: position 3,072,810 of record CM053745.1, on the reverse strand, counting down.
AACCAGGGGAACAAAAATGGAAATGTCAAATTAGATTTATATGGCTCGTGCTTGGAAATCAGATTTTTAATTTCCTTTAATAAAATAATGCCAAAGGCTATGAAAACCTGTGCTTGGGGGGAGGGTTAAAGAAAAATGACAAAAGGGAACTTGTTACTATCCACTGAACGTGGAGGGCTCACTTGTACAACTAAAGAAAACAGTGAGCAACTTAAAAGACAGAAATTCGTCTTTTTGAAATATGTAATTGAAAATCATATTAATTTTTGGTGACTTTATTCACAGGGATGAAAACCTTTTTCAAAAATTACACATCTTTTAAAAGCCCGAAGCTGGACGCTTGCCCTGTAGGGAAAGTGGGTTATTTACAAGAGTTTCTTTTTTTTACATTAACGAAAGTCATCCCAATAATTGGTTAGAAAAGCTTACTTTGAAAATCATGCCAAAAGCTTGAAGCCTGCTTCAAGTGGTTCAGGCAAAAACTAGTTTCCTGATTTACTGCTGTGAGGCGATCCTGTTAAAAGCACATTGTTGGCAACATTGTTGGCATTCACTCTCTGGGAGGAGGAGGGGCCAGTGCTGGCAAATTCTAGGCAGCAGGAATTAAAAACTCTAAAGGTTACTTTGTGCAAACAAAAGAATCCCCCTCTCCCAATATCTCACCAGATTCGAAAGGATGCTGAAAACAAAAGACACTCAGGCATGCTTACAGGCCCCATGTGCCCGGCAGGTACCACCGAGGCTATGTGAGCAGTCTTTAGGGTTTTCACTGTGACACAGAAAAAGATTCTCAACCATGTTAGAAGCTTTCAAAGGAGAATACAGTGTGTGTGTGCGTACATCTCAGCAGGCTGCAGTTATCCAAACAGGCTCCAAATGGCTCACTCATCTGTCATACTCTTTCCAAAAATACAGTTGCAGAAACAGAAGGAGAAGAGGGATTTAGGACTTTGAGGAGAGCAGCGTGGGAACCGAAAAGAATTAATGAAATGAGATTGTTCAGCACAGTGCTAGGAGCATCCTCAGGGTGGGGAACTAGAAGCTGCAAGGTCGGGTTCTCTGCCTGTGTAACAGGGGCAAGGACAAGGACATTTGTTTTAGAACACGCTCCTCTGTCTGTACTTCCCGAAGATACATTATGATTTCTCAGCTGTACCTTGCAATTTAAAAGCCAGAGTCTTAAAGGGCTTCGCTTATATTGAAATGTCTGTTTCTTCAGTAGCACTAGCTAAACACATTTCAAACATTCACCAGCCACAGTGGCTAATGGTACCCAAAGTGGGTGCTGAACGCACAGACCATTGTCACTGGAGCAGCATCAGAATGAGAAAGGTCGTAACTCCAGGCTATGGTGAACTAAACATAGCACCAACAAACCAACCATCCTCCGGGTGATTGCTGTTCATCCCTAACATGGGAGCAATCACAGGTCTCTGACTTAGGACACGTGGTGTGAAGACTCTATTATTTAGTACCCAAAAGTCACATGCTAACATCTGCCAACTTATGTTGGTCACATTATCTGTCATCACAACTGCAAGGTATCTATTACAGAATAGCAGATATGGGCTAGAAAGATGGCTCAGTGGTTAAGAGCACTGGCTGAGGTTCCAGAGGGCCCAGATTAAATTTCCAGCACCCACATGGCAGCTCACAACCATCTGTAACTCCAATCCCCTGGAATCCAACACACTCTTCTGAATTCTATGGGTACCAGGCACACACATACAGGCAAAAGCATAAAAAAGGAAGTAACTATAAAACCACAAACATTAAAATAAGTAAATAAAACAACAAAGTGTACATGGAAAATGGTCCATTTTGTTAAGAGATGTCCTTAAACAGAACACAACACAACCTCAACTCTTCAGGTTTTATGAGAGGTTCAGAGAGCTAAGTTACAGTGGCAGAAAAGGGAGGGGCGTCAATGAAAATAGCCAACATATTACTGTCAGAGCTGGGTCTCCAAGCAGACATCCTCTTATCTAATACCTGACAGGAGGCGAAAGGAGGCTGAAACCCACTAGTCCCATCCAACAGGTCCACCAGCATCTCCAGGAACACTGTTCTAGCAGCTGCCAGAAAGCCTCAACTACGTATTACAGATGGTAGAAACCTAACCAATAACAGGGAAGACACCTCGAGGAAAAACAGAGCTGAAAGTCTTACAAAGAAAATAACTAGGAGTCATAAAACCACAGATGGAAAATGTATCTATATCTGCCTCTTTTAGTTTGAAAACACTTATAATATACGTGTTTGCAGTGGAAAACACATTATGGCCCTGTAGTGTGATGATTCAAACAGACACCTCCTCACCTTGGGAAAAGGAGGGCTGGGGATATAGCTCAGTAGTGGTGTGCTTGCCTAGCATGTGCACGGCACTCTATGTAATGCACAGCACCACACACATGTTAAACCGAAGTATTGAGTTATGTCTAGCATAGCGAAATGAGTAAACTAAAAAATAAGGTTACCTAGAGGCTCTTCTATCTAGGGAAAACAAAACTTTATTTTACTCTCTAAATAAAATTTTAGGTTTTTTTCTATTCATTTCACTGAGCAAACACCAAGATTAAAGACTTTAGAAAATATATTACTTGTATACAAATTCATTAATATCCACATTGTTAGAAGTTGACTATCTTTAAAAAAATAAATACCCAAGGTGGATGAATTCATTGAACACCTGGACAATTATATTGTGCTAGGGAGTTAGGGGGCGGGCAACAAAGCAAAGGAGTTGTCACGTGCTAACATATCTATGTGTTAACGTATCTGTGGAGCACCATGCACACCAGGGCACTGTGGGAATGCTATGGTTGGGTAGCTGTTTCAATGCTTAGGGAGAACAGCTACCTAGGTGTCTTAGTCACTTTTCTATTACTGTGACAAAACAGCATGACCAAGGCGAATTATAAAAGGCATTTAAGTGGACTCGGTTTCAGAGAGTTAGAGTCCATGAGGGCAGAGCAAAGACATGGTGGGAGGAACAGCTGACAGCTCACATCTTGATGTGCAAACAGGAGGCAGAGAAGGCACTGGTGATAGCACCGGTCTCTTGAAACCTCAAAGCCCATCCTCAGTGACACACCTCCTCCAAAAGGCTTTCCCAGACAGTTGTACCAAATGGGGACCAAGCATTCCAACATATGAGCCTATGGGGCCATCCTCCTTCAAACTGTCACACTGTGGAAACAGATTCTGTAGGGATCTGAAATACAGAAACTCTTTTAATAAGAGTAGATTGAACTGAGAACCTTGTACACATAGAGAAGCACTCTACCACAGAGAATCATTGTCTGTTCATCTGCTGCTTTATCTTTGGGGTTGTAGGATCCACATATCAATTTTCATTGCAGGTGAAACCATCTATGAATGAGTACATGCTACTGAAAGACACATCTCTAATGGGGCCAAGCATGCCTGGGTGAAAAGAAAGGGCATTGTACAGAAAACAGAGGTTATAAAGGGTCCAGATCTGGGTCTGTAGTGAGGCTCATATGAGCCAGGTGGGAACATGGTGACCAGAGTAGGATTCTTGACTAAGAACAGGGCAGACGGATGGGAAGTGGGTGGTGTGGGACAGTCAGAGGAACCTTGTTTCACTATTTCAAAAGTCAACGAAAGTGGAAAAATGCTATTTGTTCTTTCACTCCTTCATTGAAGCCAAATACTCCTGTCCTCCTTCATGGTAGCTGTTCAATGCAAAACATCTTACCAGATAATAGTCTCAAAAACTGATCGGTATTTATTTTATAAAGACTTCATGTTTCTCTTGTTTTTTTGTTCTTATTTGTTGCTGTTTTTGAAACTGGAAATCTCTCACCCAGGCTAATCTCCAATTCATGATTCTCTTGCCTCAGGCTCCTGAGTAGCTAGAATTATAAACATATACCACCACACCCAACTAAGTCTTCATTTTGGTAATATTTTAAAACAATTTTGTGTACATGTTTGAGAGTGAGAAGTACATGTGTGTTCAGATGCCAGAAGCCAATATGACATCTTCCTCATACACTCAGGAACTTATTTTTTTGAGACAGGGTCTCAGACTAAACGTGGAGCTGACCAGTTTGGCTAGATTGGAAACCAGCTACCTCTAGGGATTCTCATGTCTCTACAACCTTAGTGCTGGGATTATAGGTGCATGCTCGTGCCAGGAATTTCTAAATGTGGTGTCTGGGGGATCAAGTCCAGGGCTTGTACTCAAAGCCCTTTATCAACTGGGTCATGCCATCCTTCAAAACTTTATTTCTGTAAAGACCAGTGTTAGGTTTACAGTAAAATGGAGAAAGGAAGATTCTGAGACATCAGCTGTCTTCACTTATCTTTCATGCCGACTCCCATCCCTCACCCTGTTCCCTACGAAGCCTCTTCCACTATCAACGTCTTCTGCCTGAATGGCACAATGGTTTCAGTCCACTCAATCCCTGATCGTTGTTCTATCCCCTGAGACCTCTGCTCCTCTTAGGGCTCAGCCCAGGTGTTACACAATTTACAGGTTTGGACAACCATAGGTGGGCATCCTGGTTCCTACCTACTTATCCCTCTCTTCCCTGACTTATGGCAAACACCAAACTCTCTGCTATCTCCAAATTGTCACCAAGTATGCATTTAAGGTTCTCCATGTCTTTTCATAGCTTTATCTCAGTTTTATTTTTAGGCCAGAATAATATTTCATTCACTGGATGGTTTGGTTTCTCAGCTACCAAAGGATAACTGAGCCGCTCACGGGTCTTGGTAATGGTGAGTAAAGCTGCCTCTGTAACCCACCCTGTGCAGATTCTGTGCAGACACACATTTTAATTCCTCTGGGTAAGTACTAACTACAGGGTTGTTCCAGTAGGTTATCAGGTTAAGTAAATTCCCCCTTCACTTCTAGTTTACTGAGAGTTTTCATTTTGAATGGGTATTGAATATTTTTCAAATGGGTTATTGGTATGACACATGATTTTTCTTCCTTAGTGTGTTGATGTGAGAAATTAATCTCATTGAGTTTCAAATGTTAAACCAGCCTTGCATGGCAAGAACAAATCCCACTAAGTCATGTTACTACACTGACTGGTGAGATATCATAAGGACAAAGTGGAATATTCTTGGTATGAATCTGTTGAAGATTTTCATGTCTATGTTCATAAGAGTTATTGTTCTGTTGTTGTTTGGTTTGGTTTTTTTGAAACAGAGTTTCTCTGTGTAGCCTTGGCTGTCCTGGACTCAATTTGTATGTAGACCAGACTGGCCTCCATCTCACAGAGATCCACCTGCCTCTGCTTCCCTGAGTGCTGGGATCAAAGGTGTGTGCCACCATGCCTGGCTTGATTTATTGTTCTATAGCTCTCATGTTCTTGTGATGTTTTTGTCTGATTTTGATATCAGGTGCTGACATTCACTGAATGAGTCTGTGTTCTCTACTTCCGTATTACAGGACAAACTGGGGAACATTGCTCTAATTTCTTAACTGGTGAACTCATTCTGTCTTGGTACTTTTCGCATGACAGCTTACTTACAATTATTGAGTGGATCTCCTCAGTAGGTAAGGGCTGGTTTTTTTGTGTGTTTTGATAAATTGTGTCTTTTGTATACTTGGTACATTTTATGTGAGAGATTGTAGATGTTGAATTTTTATGTTCATAATCTACAGTAATACTTTCTTTCATTTGTGATATTTGTGGTATGGGTCCTATTTCCTAGTTCCTCACTTAGCCTGATTAGAGCGTTATCTTTACTTTTTGTTTGTTTGCTTGTTTGTTTTTATCATTGTGAAGAATCAAGTTTTGCTTTTATTAGTTTTCCTTTTTGATGTCCTGTTTTCATCTTTCTCTCTCTCCCTTTGTTATCTATTTTCTTCTTAATTCAGATTTAATTTGTTCCCTAGTTTCCTAATACAGAAACCCAGATAGTGGCTTTTGATCTTTCTTTTCTAATAAATGCATTAGCTCTACACACTTATTCTAAGTACTGCTTCATTTCATCTTACACATTTTTTTTTGAGACAGGGTTTCTCTGTGTAGCCTTGGCTGTCCTGGACTCACTTTGTAGAGCAGGCTGGCCTCCAAATCACAGAAATCTGCCTGCCTCTGCGTCCCTCTGCCTCCCTTGTGCTAGGATTAAAGGCATGTGCCTTCATATCACACATTTTTATAAGTCTGTTGTAATTTTCTCAAGAAAAGTAAGCTTCTTCTGTCTCTGGCTCGTGGGTTACTTAGCATGATGGTTTTTAAATCTCCAAGCACTTGAGGACTTTTCCAACTATCTTCCTGTATCTGTTTTCTGTTGTGTTATTTTGTCTGTTAGTGGACAGGTCACACCTACATTTCAAATATTCTTTTAAATGTGTTAGGAAGCACTTAACAACCTGACATATGGTCCAGGCTGCTGAGTCTTTCATGGAAGCTTGAGAAGAATGTTTATGCTGCTCGCACCAGAAGAATCTCAGTAGCATCTAGATAGGTTGATGGTGGTGTCCCTGTCAGCTCTGACCTTGCTAGGAGTCTGCTTGCGGCTCTGCTGGTTTCTAATAGAGCTGGATGCTGAAGTCCCCGCTCTCCTGGGGAATGCTGCGGTTCACTCAGCCTCCTTTTCTCCTGGATCACTCAATTCCCCCTTCCTCTTTTCCTTCCCTTCTTCCTTTTTTTAAATTTATTTTATTTTTTTTGACTGAAAATTCACTACATAGTGCACATTGGTTTTAAATCCTGGATCCCATTGAAAAGCGGATTGGGATCACACAGCAGGGCCACCATACCTGAACTTCACACTGCACAGGATTCTGGGGTAGTCGGTTTTTCTCTTAACACTCGAAGTTGCTCACTCTACTTTCTCTTTGTTCACATGCTCCCTGAGGAGTCAGATTCAGTCCCCTTTCTGTGCGCTTGTAAAGGTGCTTCTTCTCCCCACCTGTCTGAAGACTTTCCCCCTTTAATCCTTGCTCTAGTTTCTGATTTCGGAGGTGTCCACTGATAAGTCTTCAAGCTCTGAGAACCTCTCCTTAGTGGTATCTAGTCTACCAATGGCCTATTAGAAGCATTCTTTATTACTTATTTACTTACTCATTATCTAAGTTCTTTCTGAGAAGTTCTCTCTCTGCTTACTCTTTGCTTCCACTGCCCACCTATCTCACATAATGCCTACTTTACCTTATACAGCACATCCCTACAGCTATTTTAAACTCTTTTTTTTATGATATACCAATTCATCCACCATGTTTCCTATACTTGCTCTGTCTCTTCAAATTGAATTTTTGCCTTTTAGTATGCTTTTTCTTCTGCTTCGTTGTTTTTTGTTACAAATCATGCCTGAAGAACGGGGTAAAAGGATTATTCTACACAGGCCTTTATTGTGGGAAAGTTGGGAGGGCTAGGAAGCAGGTCCTAACCCCTCACCCTGTCTGTCTTTCTGTGCACATGTGTCCCTGGACTACGACCTTCAAGGTACACACATGCACATACAAACAAAGGCACACAGGCTCTATTTCTCTCTCCTTCCCCCACCCTGTCCCATTACCCTTTCTCCCCCCATTGCTTCTGAGACAGGATAAATAGAGTGAGCTGGCACTGGTCTTTTCCCTCTCCCCTGTCACTTAGGTAATAGCCTAACTACTCACCCTCTAGTTTCTCCCAAGGGTGGGTACTGTTCTGGCTTCCTTCAAAAGCACCCACTCCCTGTTCCCCACCTTGCTGGAAGAGAGCTGTTCTCTTTACCATACACCATGAGAATCCCCTTGATACCCTGGAGGTAAAGTGCAGAGAGCTCATGCTATACAGGGCTACAGAGCTCTGAATTCTACTTCCCTATACCAAGGCATTGGCAGTTTGTCAAAGACAGTTGGGCCCCGCCCCAGAGAGAGGCTATGTGGCTGAGTATTGAGATTCTCTGTATCTGCCTGACTCCCAAGGGTTCACTTCTCTTAGAGAGCTCAGGGCAGCTGATCCTTGAGTTTGTTCAGCTGCAGAGAAGCCCCTGGTCTGTGCAACCAGAGACTATGGAATGTTTTTGTTTTCTGTTTTCTTTTTTCCATTAAAAGACTTTGCAGCAGGTTGAACCTTCACCTTCTGGTCTGATTCTCTAGATATGTATTTTATATTCTCTACAGTCAAAGGATGAAGATAAGAGAATAAACTTTTAGAAAGGGTTTTTCTCATCTCAGAGTGCATAACATTCCACTCATCTGTTCACAGCTTTAAGGCAAAATGCTCTCACGGCATGCAACAGTCACTTATTTCCCTCCTGGCTGCCTGGCACTTGAATTTGTTTGCTGGCCCTGGCCCTGCTATCTACCCAATATGGCAGAACCTAAATCTGAAATAATCACTGGTACAGCCAAGAGGTACCTAAACCTTTCTGGTGAGATGTAGGTGTCAGAGTGCTGGAAGCCATTTCAATCTAGATGTAAAGTTGGGACTCTGAAAGCCACCTCTGACTCAAGCAGAAAAGCCCTCTCTAAGTGGGACTTGTGGACCTCATAACTCTTCGTTTCCTGCTGATCAAAAACCCATGAAGGATAAGAATGATAAATAAGAGCAGTCTGCAGAGGAAAGGGCTTTCCATTTAAAGGTCACTTTAAATGAAAACAACAATCCACTGTCTTTTCTAGAAGGCTCTGATGCTTCATTGAGAACAAAACATTATACCAATTCTCCACAACTGGTAACATCTGCAAAAGGTCAAAGAATAAAGCAAATGGATGTTTAGCTTAGAAGAGGCCAAGAGAGAAACTGTGAAATATGAGCAGCTGTGAGGGGAATTTTTATTTATTTATTTGGGTTTCATGTGCATTAGCGTTTTGACTGTATGGGGGTGGTGGATCCCCTGGAACTGAAGTCACAGGCAACTGTGAGCTGCCAGGTGTGTGCTGGGAACTGAACCCTGTCCTTTGAAAGAGCAGCCAGTGCTCCTAACCACTGAGCCATCTCTGCAGCTCCAAGGAGCATTTCTTCATTGTTTGGATGAGCTTCCCTCACATTGAGAAGGTGTATCTCTATATTTTCAATTGTTAAAGCTGTGCCTGGCAGAGAGCTGAGAGCTGGCAGACTCTGGTATTGTAATTTCTATGGCCCATCACCGACTTTCTATTTGTACATGCTTCCCCTTGCTCACCTGTCAAGGCATGAGATGGACTGGAATGTGGCTTTATGTGTAATAAGGAGCTGGTGGCCCAGGGCTGGGGCAGAAAGTACAGTGATCAGGATTTCTAGGCAGAGAGAAGGGATGGGCAGACAGAGAGACACGGAAGAGAACAGAAAGAATAGGATGGAGATGTAAGCAGGTAGTGAGACCACATGGGGAGAGGAGATGGCGGAGAAGTTAGGATAAATTTAGATGAGCTAGCTGAGAGACTGCCCCAGCTAAAGGCCAGCAGCTTTAAATTATATAGAAGTTTTACTCAAACTGCAAGTGGGTTTGCAGAAGCCCCGAAATACTAAATGAGCAGGATTTAAAATGTACAATTTAAAGTGCTCTCTGGAGTGCAGACACTAGAGCAGTAAGATGGTAACACTTGCTTCCTTCAATACCCTGGCTTTCCTCACCGCATCCCTACTCAGAACACAGCTGACCAATAGTGATAACATTCAGTTTAAGAAAAAGATGGCCAGGCCAGGTGGTGGTGGTGCACTCCTTTAATCCCAGCACTGGGGAAGCAGAGCTAGGCAGATCTCTGTGAGTTCGAGGCCAGCCTGGTCTACAGAGCGAGTTCCAGGACATCCATGGCTATACAGAGAAACCCTGTCTCGAAAAAAAAAGAAAAGGAAGCCCCCCCCCCAAAACAGTAGGTATTTTTAATTTCATTATTTCACCTTTAGTTATTTATGTTTTACTTTTAAGCTTTAAGTAGAGTATTGGTTCTTTACGAGTAATCCCCCATACATTCCATCGCTGAAACACTAAGTTATACACATCAGTGCTATTTGTAGAATTCTGGTGTTAGAATTTACTTATCTCAAAAAGATGCAGGGATCAGATAGGAATTCTATGATACCTTGCTAAAGAGCCATAACGTGCCAAGAATTCTGTCATGTCACCCAAAGTGCTGCTAACAGTCAATGAAAAGAATCTGGTTTAAAGGAATGAAATTTCAAACACAAGTACAACCATGTACTTGGTATGTACCTTGGACAACTCCATGCCAGGTCCACACTGTTTGCAGAGGACACAATTTCCAGACCGATCCTTGAATTCTTGCTGTCGGCAGTCTCCGGTTTCACAGATCACTTTACATGACTGAAACAAAACAAAACAAAACGTTTCCCTCAGGTTACCTTCATGTGAGAGAGGAATGGCGTCTGCACTATTAACTGACATACGCTGAGAGTAAAAACTGCCTCAGAGTGGCACTGACTTAATTTTTGCTTTAAGAAGAAATATCACTTTCTGAATGAGTCCATGGGACAGGTAAGTCTGTAACGCAAATCCTCCTTACCCCATGAAGTGTTCATTCACCCCATAACCAGTACTCCTTGTCCTAGACTGAACAGCAGTTCCCATCTGTTTCCTCTTCTGATTATTTGGAGGATGCTGGCCTCTCTAACATGATATGTGAAAAAGAAAGCCTGCAGGGACCCCGGGTCTTTTGCTACCTGAAAGTTGCTGAACTAAAACAAACCAGACTTTTGTGATTGTAAAGAAATAGAAACATAATCAACTCCAACAACGCAAATGCAAGTGAGATGGACTCACACCACCACAAAAACTTGGGATTATACTTCAGATATTCCTGCATTTGATTTTTAAGTTGTTGTTGCTCATTTATTGGATCTCAAGATGTAGTTTAGGCTGTCTTCAACCTCCTGACCCTTCTGCCTCCTCTCCCCAGGAACTGCCACCTACCTAGACGAAAAGTCTAGGTGGGTGCAGTACCTTTACAGAGAAAGCCTCTTTAAGAACTCCTATCTGGCAACCATGTGCTTACAGCCTCCTGAGGATGGAGGTGGTGTGAGAGATGACAAGCTCTGAACTCTTCCAAACAGAGTTCTGCGCGAACCTGAACTCAAACCCTGTCTGATTACTAGGACTGAACAAAGCACTTTGGTTCAGAGCACAGACCTTAGGTAGAAAACTTATTCTGTGATCAAAAAAAAAAAGTAATAACTAAAAATTACCCCAAATTAATTAGCTGCATTAATTCAGTGCTATCTGTCTACTAAAAGCAAGTTCACGCTATTACTGCCGTTCTTTAAATCTGCTTTAAAATATTTTTGTGTGTATTTATTTGTTTGTTTACTTATTTACTTATTTGTATGTGTAGTGCACGTGCAACAGCACTCATGTGGAGGTCAGAGGCCAACTTGTGAAAGTCAGTTCTCTTCCTCCCCCCAGTCATCAGACTTGATGGCAAGTGCTCTTACCTACTAAGCCATCTAGATGGCCCTTACTAACAGACATCATTCTATTAAAACTATTAGTAATGGGGTGGGAACATAGCTCAGTAGAGGGCTTGCCTAGTCCTGGGTTCAATCCCCAGCACTGTATAAACCCTATGCAGTCGGGGTGAATGACTGAAATCCCAGCATTCAAGGGGTGGAGAGAGGAGAAAAGAAAAATGCTTTTTAAATAATCTTATAAACAGAAAATAGTATTTGTACTACTTATTTTGGGGTTTTTTGGTGTTTGTTTGACAAAGGATCATGCTGCACAGCCTAGGCTGGTCTTGAACTTGCAACTTTCTTGCCTCAGCCTCGAGTGATGAGGTCAGGTCTGTGTCACCACACCTACAATATGGGACCATGACCTGAATTCTTTCTCCATATTCTTATGAAAGAAGGAAGAGTGTACTTACCAAATAGCCTAGGAAAAGCACGGTGGTGAAGAGCACTCTCCCTTGTTCAAGCAGGACCTTGAAAGCCATTGTTCTCATCAGACCTGTTTATCCCTGAAGAATGTAAGTCAGAGACAAAAAGGAAGACACAGTTAACATTCAGAGACTTAGGGACCACTCTCTATCAGCTTCAAAAGTCACTGGGACGCTGAGCCAGGGCGTAGATCTGGCTGCTGGCTGGTGACCCAGCAGACTTTTTCTGAGAGTAACTTTCCAGGCCGGAGCTGATAGTTCCCAACCATGGCTTCCACTGATAGCAGCTAACTGAGGGTCCAGAAATTAACTATTCTTGGAAGTGGGCTAATGCTGGTAGCTTCCAGGCGTGGGCCTACACCTATTACGATTAGCAGGGGCTAAGGCTGATAGCTCCTAGGGGTTGATTTCTGCTGGTAGTGGCAAAGCATCTAAAAAAGAAAGGAGAGGAAAGGCCATACACGCACACACTCTTACACTTGAGGAAGACAGACTCCAGCAGGTAGGTTCCAACAAGCTTCTTTCAATCTTCTCTTACTTTATACATATACATACACACACATACACACACATACATACATACATACATACATACATACATATTCACACATTGGATGGATGAAATAGATTCCAACCCACCCTTACACACATACATATACACATACACGTATCTGGGCGGATGGAACAAACTCCGAAGAGCATGCTCCAACCATGATTTTATTTTTTTCCTACAGCTTATATATCCCAGCAAAATCTTTTAAGCAAAATTCAAAATGTGGTTACATTCTATTTTTCTTTTAAGTAAACAATTACAATGAGTATAGTAATGTGACTACCATGAGGCTCTGAATGTGACTTGTACTTTCAAAGAGCCACTTTATTTTATTGATGTGTATGGGCACTTTGCCTGCATAGATGTCTCTATACCACATGCATGCATGGTACCCAAGGAAGCCAGAGGAGGGTTTGGATCCCCTAGGACCGGAGTTACAAATGCTTATGAGCTACCATGTGGGTGCTGGGAATTGAATGCAGATCCTCTGGAAGATCAGCCAGTGTCCTTGACTGCTGAGCCATCTCCTAATCTAAGAGAACCACTGTTTTAAAAAAGATGCGATAGGCTGGGAGAGATGGTTCAGTGTGTAAAGTGACTGCTACCAAGGGTGAGGACCCGAGTTCCAGCTCCAGGCCCCAAGAACCAACTCTTACCGTTGCCTCGGACTGCCACATGTAATACAAGCCTGCAAAATTTGCTTACCTATACAACACATGCAGAATTCCTACTGGCTCTGGACTCCCATCTTACACAGGGTTTTATTTTCGTTACTACTTCATAACTATAGTTTTGCTACTGATATGAATTATAATGTAAATAGCCGTTTTCTAATGGTCTTAGGCGACCCCTGTGAAAGGGTCAGTCAACCCCTGAAGGGTCAGGACCCACCGTTCTCAACCACTGTTCTATAGGTGAATACTATCATTCTTTAGAGATGTGGAAACTGAAGGTCAGAGTGAGCTAAGTAACCTGCTCCAGGCCACTCTTCAATCAGAGACAGAGGGAGATGCCAGTCGAAGCGGGGCAGTTCTGGGGCAATGCAAAGCCCTCTATGAGTGCAAACCCAGCACAGACCTGAGCATCAGCGCCTCCTCCCAGGAACTAAGGCTGGGCTCCAGTGAATCCTCTGCACACAGTGAGGATGGCTGATCAGTAAGAAGCTTTCATCTTTAAGCTTCTAAATGCCACTTAAACAACGGATACAACGAGCTATCTCCCTACCCCTCCCATCAGGCGTTTATTTTCATTTATTCTGAGATAAGATTGTGCTCAGTTGTTCCAGGCGGGTCTTAAAGGGTTTTGAACTCATCTCCTCTTGCCTCTGTTTCCTAAACAGTTAGGATGAGAGGTCTGCTTCAACCAAGCCCAGCTCTGGATCTCCTTCAACCAGTGATAGCTATTGCGATTGAGAGCCTCACAGAGCAGCAGTGTAAACAAGAACAAGCCCCTCAGCCTGTGGGAAGCTGTAGTCCCTGCAGGCCAAACATCCCAGCAAGACTAGTGAGTCCTCCAGCACAGTGGGAGCAGTCACTGATAGAATTTTTAGAACATAGAAACTGCTATAAAGTATTAGCAAGGGCTGTCCATCATCTTATGTGCTTGAACAAAATTTTTTAAATTCTTTGAGACTTTCATGCATGCATACAATGCATTTTGATCATATTTCCACTCCTTTTCTTAATTCCTCCAAGATTCACTCCCACCCTCCACTTCTCCCAACTTTGTGCCTTTTTAAAAAGAATCGCTGAATCTAAGTTGCGTTGCCCATGTACTAATGGGTGTGCACTGCATCGTGGACCCGCCCTTAAAGAAAACCAACTGTCCCTCCTCCAGAAATCATTAGCTGTCAATAGGTCCTCAGTTAGGGGTCAGGCACTGCCCGGGCTAGGACGTTGCACACACTAGCACAGCTGCTGTGAGTTCATGAGTACCGCAGGCCTGTCATGTCCAGAAGACACTCTTTCTGCCCTGTCCTTACTGGCCTCTGGCTCTTACAACTTTTCCATATTGTCTCCCTTGATGGTCTCCGAGGCTTGTGGGAAGGTATGTGACACAGGTGCCCCAGATGTGGCTGAAAACTCCATATATAGTTATCCTCTACACTTCGGCTGGAAAGTTAACAATTTCTGTGTTAACTGCCATCTACTGCACAAATAAACTTCCCCAGGGAGGTCTGGGAGCTGTATTGATATATATGTGTGTGTGTACATATACATATATATAAATATGTAGGGCTGTTTCCTACTATGTTGACTTAGAATATGAACAGTACTAACTTTTTAACATCCTGGGCCTATGAGCTCACCAACCACGGGTTTGGATCCAAATTTACAGTGCTAGGCACGCATTTCATGCTGTGGAGCAGGCCTTCCGTGTAATTTTAACAGTTGTTGGTTATCCACATAACAGCCATGCTACTGTTATACCCGTGGGCATATCTTTTTTTTTTTAAGACAGTTTTTCTGTGTAGCCCTGGCTGTCCTGGAACTCGCTCTGTAGATCAGGCTGGCCTGAAACTCACCTGCCTCTGCGTCCTGCACCACCACACCCAGCCCATGGACATATCTTGTCACACCCGTTATTACTGGAGTTCACTGGACTCCCAGCTGGGTAAGACCTTCCGGTACTATGAAAGCAAACCATCAGGAAGGAAGTTTCCTGGTCAGTATCTACTTGATTTCTCCATGTCCTATGACCAAAATATATGGTATCTTTATCATTTGTGTCTTTACATCAAGTTCTGGCAAGCAACTAAGAGCAACGGAAATAGCCAGTTTTGTCTGAGGGTCTCCAGGAAACCCCCAAACAACAGCTAAATGAAGGTACCCTACACCAGGCAGTGGGCTTTTTATTTGGTAACATATGGCTTCTAGGATGCATGTTATCACCCTGTGTAGGTTAACTCCAATTAAACTCGTGTGTGTGTGTGTGTGTGTGTGTGTATGTAGAAAGCTTATAAAATAGATCTCCGTATGGCTTTTTCAAACATCCCTGGTATTAGTTACTTTCACCTAACTCCCCCCCCCCCCCACCGTCCCTCACTCCACTTAAACATCCCTCCCTATTATTTCCCCTTTCCTCTTCATGTTACCTACAGTCCCCTCCCTCATACTGAGCATCAAAATAACCTTACATGGGCCAAAAATCCTTGAAGATCATCGCCTGCCAGACCACTGTGCAGTATCACAGTGACCCCAGTGTAGCCTGTGGAGAGCAAGAACTGGTCCGCTGTCTGAACCAAGCTCTCACAAGGCCAAGTCCTGGGTTTCTAAGAAGCACAGTACTCTTTTCTTGCTTTCAAAGTAGGTATCAATCTCCAAACAATGGGAGAGAAAACCAAAGGTCAAGAATCAAAACTACTAGAACTGATGGTTGTCAAGTCAAATTTCCGTCTGGTGACCCTACACAAATCTTAGACATTCTGTCATATCACTGCAGACTTGAGTCTTGTGTGGATGCATCTAATGACCTCTGTTCTTAGAAAAAGGAGAATTGCATCAACAAGTCTGTTGACACGTATATAATAAAGCAGCAAATTTAATCATCTTTCTGTTCAACCCAGCTTAAGCAAAGAGTTATAGGGTACCTTGGGTGGGGATGATATTAACAAGGTGTATTTGGAAGCAACTCCTGGCTCAGCAGGCACCATTCTACATGGCTTTTACATCCTGGCCAAGGAGCACTTTAGAAACCAACCATTTCACTGGTGGGGTGTTATGAGTGTGACCGTGAATTTCCTGGAATAAAATGAGATTCCTTATGAAATTCTTTGGCACTCATAAAAAAAAAAGGAAAGAAAAAAATATCTATATCTAGTGTCAAACAAAACAAAGGCAATAAAAAGGCTATTTGTGTAGGGCTGAAGAGATGGCTCAGTGGTTAAGAGCACTGTATGCTTTTCCAAAGGATCCAGGTTCAATTCCCAGCACTCACATGGCAGTTCACAACTGTCTCTAATTCTGGATCTGACACTTTCACATTAATGCACATAAAAATAAAATTAAATAAATTTTTTATTTAAATAAATTTATTTTTTTTAAAAAGGCTATTTGTGAGATTGTTTTAATACTCTAGCAATCCGGCTTGGGCTCAAAGACAGAAATATACATTTATGTTTCAAGATTCTGTGGAGTTGGCATTAATTTATCAACCCCCAGAAACACAAATGACTGTACTTCTGTATAATGGCCTGTAAGTTTGGAGATTTTGTAGTTTATCAAAACGTTCATGCTGGAAACACCTCCCAACCACCCAGCATCCATTTCTACGGGACAGGTGCGACGAAACTGGCCCCGGCTCGCACTTCAGAACAGACTCTCCTGCCCTGCTGTCTGCCTGTAGCTGCACCAAGCATGCTGGTGGTATCAGAACTAGGCCAGGATGAGAAGGTACAGGATCCAAAGTGCAGGGCTAGCACACATCCCGCCAGCCTGCCCGAGGAAGCCCTCATACACGAAGCCCTTCAGTCTGCTCGTTTGCAGGAACGGGCACTAATGCAGATGTGTCCCAGCTGGCCCAGCTTGGCAGGGGCAGAAATACAACAGGTCCTGCACATGCACAGTCCCTGGCACTAGTTAGAAATCAAACAAAACAAAACAAAAACCAGTGCCACACGCACACGGCAAAGGGGCCTTAGAGGCAGCAGCTCAGGAGAGCAATGCCCAGGAGACTCCAAGTCAGCCAGGCTGGGTCAGACCTCCAGAGCAGCCCCTAAACCTATGCCTGCCCCAGCCTGACTGTCGAGAGGTCTGCAACCGTTAATGTAGACTGGGCACCCTGGCATGGTGTGCCCAGAACTTCACCCCCCATGGTCCAGGAAGTCCATTTATGTTTTATATTCACTTTAGTCATATAGCCTGAAGATCATTTATTCACATTTTAAGTGTGGGGTCTTTTGTTTGCTATTGTTTTTGTTTGAGACACAGTCTCACTATGTAGCCCTGGCTATCCTCTCATGTGCAGAAATCCACCTGCCTCTATCTCCCTGGGAGTGCTGGGATTCAAGATCTGTGCCATCATGCCTGCATTCAGTGAAGTTGCCCGCTGTGGCACCAGACCAGCTAGAGTTCTGGGCAAGAGATGACCAACCTCCATTAGCAACTGTCTCTAAGAAGAAAAATGATATTTATCATTTTAGCCTAAACAGTAACACTTCTAACATTAAATATAAACATTAAATTTAAACATCTGTATTTAAAGTAGTAAATTATAAAAGCATATGAATCTAGGAATACTTAGAATAATTTGCATAACCTTTTACAGAATAAATGATTTCATTTTCTTTATTCTTCCATCTCTGTTTTTATTTTATTTTATTGTTTGAGATAGAGTGTCACTGCAAACTCATAGCAAACCTCCTGCCTCATTTTCTCTGTTATAGAATTTAGAAGTACAAACCACCACACCCAACCCCTAATTTCTGCCTCTTGAAAACTGTTTATTAACACATAGATAAAGCGATTGGGAGAGACAGGGTTCATCTAGCAAAACTTTAACATTATGTAGTGAAGTGGCATTTGACCCATGAACATGCAATAAGATAAAGCATTAAACAAATGGGAAATTCATACGCTTACTGCTTTTTTTTTCAAGCACCTTGGAAATAAACCCAATGTAATACATTCAATTGCTTACGTTGTGATAATTGAATAAGTGGCTTGGAAATACTGCTAGTCCCACATGCTAGCAGAAGGGAAAACACAGTTTGTGACACCATTCTCGAATAGGACAATAAGCCTCAGCCTGTGGCTATTCTTAACCTTACCCCAACTCCACTGTATTCTGAAAATCCTTATTGATGCAAGCAGAGCTGGCGGGCCTGGAGGCCTAGGGCGCACGCAGAGGTGTGTAAAGGGTGAGAGGAATGTGCACACTGGAAGTGAACCCAGAGTGATTCTCTTCCAAATAACGAAATGTTTGTGCCTCAAAACTCCACAAGTGTTAAGATTTTCTGCTGCCAAACACAGCAAGCAGCTCAAACTCCCCAGAGTTCAAATTCAGCAGCCACTGTCCGGCATCTAGTTCTGTTTGCTCTGTGTTAACAGAACTTAACCACCAGTAGGGTTTTCTGAGATGAATTCTTTTTATTTCTTGAGTTGTAAACTCAATCATGTTTGTGCTAGGGAAATGTCAGAATTCTCAAATTTTTCACTTAACAAGCACACTGTTAATAAATCATGCACCTTTTCTGAAATTCATTGAATGTTTATTCTAAATACAAATAAAATGATCATAGCGTCATTGAGCATGAGTGGTCAAACACAGTTGCTCTCAGGACTGTGCACAGCCATCCCTAGGACACAGCTGTTTAAATTTTTATTTTGGAAGGAAGCCTGGGTAGATTCCAAAAGGTCTTTAGACCCTTTGGAGTGTCCTCTTGTGTAGGCTGCCTCTGTCCATTCAGAATTTCCTCGGGAGACCCATCCAAGCTTTTTGTGTGTCTGTGTATGTGTGGAAGAGATCCCAGTCTCATATAATTACTGATGGATGACTCTTTTCTCTTTAAAACCTGGGTTTTAATCCTATAGCTTAAAAAGTATATGCTTTGTGATGTGTGGACTAGAAGATAACCCAGCTCTGTTTAAACAGCTTACTTTCAAATGTAAGCACTTCCAACAAATAAAGTATGATGAATGAACCCCAGGCTCAGCCTGCAAACCAGAGGCTATTCTCTTCACGCTGCCTTGTTTGTCTTTCTCTTCAGGTGGAGTTTCCTTTACAAAGCCTAAGGACATCCAGCAGTCACCTGCTGCGGGACACAAGCATTTAACTGTTGCATGGCCTCTCTGCCTACTCTGGCAGCTGCTGACCCATTGACTTGGAGTATGCACTTATTCTAGGAGGACATTCTTAGTCAGACCAGGTTCGGCGCTGGTGGAACTTGACTGCCTTGACTAGAATTTTAAATGCTTGATTTTAAATACTGACTTATCAGATTTAAAACAGTTTGGAATTTTGTCATTAAAGGTGTGTGGAGCTTTCTGATTGTGCTGTGGTAAGTTTGGGGTGAGACCGGTCCAGAGGACTGAACAAAACTAAGCTTGTGTTCAGAGATTTAAATAAGTGGAAAAGGAGAAGGAAATTCTCATGAGTGTCAGCACAATTCCTCATATTTGTTTTAAAAGTTTTAAACACGCTCTGAACTCCCTAAGTGCTACAACTAGTAAATTACATTAATGTATTAAAGAGAACATGCAAAGTCACTTGCCAGTCCTAAGTCATCATTGTCCTTGTCCTCACAGTTCATTTGAATTTTGAAATGTACATGAATTAAGTTCTGAATAATTTAATCATCTGCATTAATTTTCTGAGCTTTTTTTTCATTTTTTGAGACCATAAAAAATTGTTTTAGGAGCTGGAAAGATGGTCCAGTGTTTAAGAGTACAGGTTGCTCTTCCAGAGGACCAGGGTTCAATTCCCAGCACCCATAGGGCAGCTCTCAATCATCTGTAACTCTAGTCTCAGGGAATCCAACACCCTTTTATGACTTCTGCAGATACTTCATGTACACGTTACACAGACATACATGCAAGCAAAAAAAAAACCCGTACACATAATATAAAAATAAGAAGGAGTCTGAGAGATGGCTCAGGAGGTAACAAAGCCTGCTCTGCAAGCATGAAGTCCTAAGTGTGGATTCCTAGCACCCATGTAAAAAAGCTAAGCAAGGCTCCAAGTACCTGTATCTAAGTACAGGGATAGGAGACAAGTGGACTGCAGCTGGTTGTTTACCTGAAAGAACAGCCTTCAGGGTCAGTGAGAGATCCTGTCTGAAGGGAATAGGCAAGAAAAAATAAAGATATTCAATTGTCCACATGTCCACACACAGGCATGGTCATGCACGTGCACACACACACACACACACACGCATACATACATACACTATTTGCACATTTGCAATGTCCCTTATACAGTGTCTTTTACTGGGAAAGTCATTTCACACTGCAGTCACTGCCATTTGCAGTACATAAAGAGTTCATCTCTGTTGGTTTCAGACGCAAAATCCATCCTGGATCCATCATTAGATGCTCCCACCAAAGAAACAATTCTACAGTTGTCCCAGAAAATACTAGTGTAACATCTCAAGAGTTAACACCTACTACGGAAAAGAAGATTATAAAGTCAATAAAGCTATGTGGCCCTGGTAATAAAGTAGACATCATAAGACATTTTCATTGATTAAAAAGTAACGGACTTACAGAGTTTATGAAAATGCTTCATGCATTATTGCCAAGGCAATATTTTCACAAGACACCCTTATATTTTTTATTCCTTTCACACCAACTCAACAAAGAAAAATTCTTTGCTACCCAGACCTCTGAATACTTTAGAACTGTCTTTTACATTAGTACTTAATTCTTCATCTCTCTAGATACATATCTTCCTCCACAGAAAATATTCCAAGTGAGTCCTGAACTGATGTAATATCCTCCCTGGGCATGTAAGAAGTTGATCATGAAATGATAACACAAAAATAAATTATTCTGTTTACATAAGCCCTATCTAACAATACCCATTTCCTGGGTATATAAACTGTCTTGTAGTCAAAGGACATGTCACTGAAGTAAAAACCACATTTTCATGAAGAAATGGAATTAAACTGTTTCACTTAGAGAAACACCCAATGGTGTTTGTAGTTTTATTTACAAAGTTAGTCTTATTATTAAAACGAAAAAAAAGTAACATGGATTTTTTTTTTTTAGAACACTAGATATAGGCTTAGTGGTTAGTTTACTGCCACTAAAACTAATCATAGGTTTCGGATGCCGGCCACACTTTAGGAGGACTGGAAGATTTGGACAGCCTGAGCAACATAAGTTTGAGGCCAGCTTGAATTACATTTATCCTCCCGAATAAATGGAATAAAATAATGAAGCAAGGGGGCGCAGGGAAGCCTGTGAGAGCTGGTTCCTCTCCTCCAACCTATGACATGCTCGGCTCAGAATGTACTAGCGACGCTGGCATTCAAGAATCCTTTTTGCGGGGAATGAGAACGATTCTGGGCCACAGATGGCTCTTCTAAATGCTCCCTTTTGGCTCGCTCGCCTGCAATTGGGCAGTTGGGCGTGGGCGCCAGCTAGGGGCTCCGGGACAAGAGAAGGGGTGGGTGGGCTGGGCGCGATCTGCACACGCACGCACATGTGCCTTATCAACGCATCTTTCACGGACTGGACTCTAAATCCTGTCACTCACGCTTTCGTCCCCCGAGCGACTTGCCTGTCCAGGGCTGTCACTCAGCCCGCCTCTCCCTGCACGTGCGCCTCGGCGGCAAGCCCTCCCCTCGGCACCGACCCCCGGGCGAGCTGAATCCCGCAGCTCTGCAGTCCCGTGGCACAGGCACCTACCTTCCCCTCGTCCTGCCCCGTGGCGCCCGAGGCGGGGGTGGCGCGGTGTGAGGGCGCCAGGCTGCACCGAGATCCTCTCCCGCCGCGCACAGAGCAGCCCAGCCGCCGCTCCGCTGTGCAGCCCGGCAACCGCTGCCGCCGGAACCCGTCCCGCCCCTGCTCGCTGGGAGCTCCACCCCCGGATCAGGCTCTTCTCCCAGAATCTCAGCACGCCCCTAGGTAGTCCTCGCAGGGCTAGGCGCCCACTCTAGGTACCTCACCACGTGCCCAGCCTGGTTCCCTAACCTAGCCACTCCCATTGACAGCACCCCGCCTCTAATCTGTCATCCGTCCCCTTCCCCCCACCTGGGTCCTGACACCCCTTGGGTCTCACCTGCCCCAGAGCTATGGCTGGGCAAGCTTTGGCTCTCTCATGCCCTGCTCTAGTCATGGGCTCTAGTGATGGGTTCCGCTCAGTAGGCTTCTTAGGTCAGTGCATGCTGTATGAACAGGGGAGGATAGGATAGAATCAATAAGGAGGCCTTCCTTTTTCCTTCGCGCATATTTCCTCAGAATCTCTGTGCTTTTTTCCCATACCAGATCACATCCCACCCAGAGCCTATCTCTTCACAGGAGAAAGGGCTATCTCTTCACAGATCTGTGGCTGTGACTCCTCGGCTTGGGTCTCTAAGACTGTGAGGACCCAGCTCACAGATACTCTATGAGGACCATCTCACTGCATGGAACTCCCAGGGATTGGGGCTGGGGCGCCAGAGTGCCAATGTCTGTTCCTCATTGTTATTCAGGACCAGCCTAGGATCACCATTAACCACTGGCCACGGGAAGAGACACAGCAGAAGGCGGGTCCAGGCGCAGTGGTTTCCCTTTGTGTGTGAACGATAATGTTTATAATTCTGAGTCTTAGTTTGAGCAATTAGGAAGAGGGGCTAGCAGTATCCACTTTATATTAAAACAGATCTGTAAGCCATTCTTGTGTTCAATGATTGATTCAGTGGGTAAGGTCCTTCCAATCCAAGGAACTGGGTGTGACTTTGATGGAGGGGCACATTACCGTTTCCTGGGCTGATCTGCCCTTCCCTAAGTCAACAGCACTTCTCTTGGGATGGCATTTGCTTCTTAGAAGGATATCTTGTTGAGTGAACGGCCTTTGTCACTCATCTTCAGAAGCACAGCTTGTGACCCCACACCATGCAAACAATATGGTGGAGTACTAGGTGCCTGTAAAGAGAATCTAAAACATTATCACTCCCAAGAGTCACCTTTAAAGGTGGAGACTGAATCTAACAGCCCCAGAATACAAGCCTCAAGAATGATTTATTTGTAGTTCGTTTATGGTTAAGTGCTTGAGTTTATTTGAACATCAAGGCAAGGGTGTATGTCCCTGCCCTGTGCACCGCTAGCACTCCTAAGCATCTTCTTGCTAACATTCTCATTCCCAATCCATGGGGAAGCAATCCCTATACCGCCCCCCCACACACACACACATACCTCCATCTCTTGAGGGCATGTGTTATTTTCTCGATAGCCCAGAGCCTCACAGAGTAGCACTTAGTTCATCTTTTGCACACATAACCTCTGCTTCCTCCTTTGCAACATCTCCAGCTCTCACCCTTCTTCCTTTACCTCCTACCTAGCACCTCCTCCACAGTACCGTGTCTCCCCACCCCCAGCCCCACCCAGGGAATATGGACCACAGTGCTGCACACAGGCACACACACAACCCCAGCCTGTGCTCTGCCTTTCTGAGCCTCCACTTTTGGGAGGCCAAGAGCACTTCTATACTCCGTGGACTAGCATGCAAAGATTTCTACATTTGGACTCCACCCACACGTTCAGCCTTATCTTCCTCTAGACCTCTCGCTTTATATTCTGACCAAACTGGTCTGCTTGCCTGGCCTCAACTGTGTCCTGAATTTGCCCTTTCTCCACTCTGGAAGCCTCCTCATTAGGCTCATGCATCTTGCTTCCCTCCCTTGACTATTTTCTCATATTTCAGGAAGTTTTGACTCCCACGGTTTCCCCCTAATCCTCAACTTGATTTCCGCCATTTCATGGTTTGTGATAATTCAGCACTTGTCACCATCCTTGTGGCAAGAGGATCTGCGGACTTAGCATTCTCCCTCAAGGAGTTAAAATGCTTCCAGAGAGGGGGCAGATTTTGCTCCAGCTTGTAACTCAGATAGCATCGACCATTGAACAGATGCTAGCAGCTAAATGGTTTTCGGTGGAATTTAGTCTGCAAACCAGAAACCACCTTCTCTGACTCCAGCCAAGTGTGGCTGTCCTGTCCGACCTCCTTTTGTACTTTGAGACAGCAACCCATTATTCAGCTCATTAGTTCTTGGATCCTTTCATGTGTTTGATTGATCTTGCCAGTTAGCCTGTTAGCTCACTGTGCTATGGACACACACAGGCTCCAGGATCAGACAACCTGGTTTCGATGCCAACTTGGCAACTACGAGTTGCATGACCTTGGAGTAGTTAACCACTGGATACTTCCTTCTTCATCTGCATAACAAGTCGCTTCACTGGAGCTAAAGAACACCAGGCATTAAGGTTCCTAGGCTAGTACTTGGCACAGAGCATATACTTAGTCAATGGCACCATTCACCACAGGGCATTGGTCAATAAATGACAATAAATTACTGAAATAGCAGCTGACAATGGGAAAGGGGACACGGAACCTCTGCACTCTGGCCCTTGCATTCCCATAGAGTTAGACAATGTTCTCTCCTTTCCCCCACGATCTGGTAATAGCACTGAGTAAGAGCTCAGGTCCTTAGGTGAGCACCAAAGGCCTTCCCAAAAGAATTGCAAGATTTAGCTGAATGTAGGGGTCATGAAGGACTGAATCAGGAAGGTTGTATGTTCAAAGTCATCCTGGGCTATATAGTGAGCCCCCGTATGTAAGAAAGAGAAAAGGTTGTTAGGCTCATTCAGAGTGAAACCTGCGCTTCGAATTAGGGCGGAGAAGGCTTTCTTCTTATTACGCACTGGATCTCATCAATAGGTTGAGATTTTAATCAGAAAAGCCAAGGTGCTATGAGGCTCTTGAAAGAGGTACTGTTTTTTAATATTAGTAGGTCTATGATTAGATAGGTTTTTTTGTTATTGTTTGAGATGGGGTCCTGTTATATCATTGCATAGCCCTGGCTGGTCTAGAATCCGCCATGTAGTTTGCAGCAGCTTGAGTTTACAGCCTTTCCCAGCTCTGCCTCTGGAGTCATGGTTTTACTAGCATATGCTATCACAGCCAGATTCTATGATCAGTTTCTAAACCTAGCTTTGGCAATGTCCAAGTGTTACAGAACACACTTGTTTAGGTGCTTTTCACCCCAAGTGTAGAGTGTTGAAGTAGAGTGGGAAGTTTCAGGGCTGACACACTCACTGGCTCACTGGCATCGCTCGAGGAAAGCTGTCTGACTCCATGGGAAAGTGGACTACAATGCTAGTTACACGGAAACAGTGGATTTTTACCAGTTTAGTTCACAGCTCACAGAACACAGTAGATATTTATTAACAATCAGCCAGATGAGTGGCCAGCAGGAGGCTTAGCAGGTAAGTGCATCTGCTACCAACCTTAACTGAAATTCGAAGATCCTCAGGACTCACACACGGTAGGAGAAGAGAACCAACTCGAGCGTGTACACAAAATAAATAAATAAATAAAATGTGTTTTTAGATTATTGAATTAACTAACTTGGAAGTGAGATTCTCAGGGATAACCAAGTTTGTAAATATGGGCGATAAAATGGGGTGGGGGAAAGTTCCAAACCCAGCTATATAAGTATTTGTTAACAGACAAGGCTACCAATTAGAGTGGACAGTTGGGAGGACTGAAGACCAGAAGCGGAAGTCATGTTCAAAGTCACACATTAAGTTAGTAATCAAGACAGGATCAAATTCTGGGCTCCCCAAATCCTAATATAATCTTCACTATACCATTAACATCTACACATAGGGCAAAGAGGCTGTTTAATCAACCTTGTGACAATCACTGGGCAAACTGATTCAAGCTTGGAGCTCTTGGATTGACACTTGTGAGTTCATGATGTCTAACCCCGAGCCACTCACTCTGCTTCTTGCTTCTCCACACAAGAATAGATTAAGGAGCAGGCTGGCTGGGCCACAGCCCAGGTTACAGGTAAACTGGAGACAGCCAACAGGATGGAAGAAACCATACTATCATTTGGTTTCCTAACCAAAGTTTAAGAGCAAGTTTCTTAAAGCCACTTGACCTCCTCCTGGCCTCTCCTTCTCTTCCCATCGAAGAATGAAGTCACCATAGGTGATGGATAGCAAGCACTATCTAGGATGTGAGCCTTTGGCAAATGCACCACACAAGGGCAGCTTTGGAAGCTAAGCTGAGTGGGTTGTGACAGCACAGAAGACAGGGAGACCCCACTTTTCCTTTCTCCATCCACTTTATCCATTCCTCCAACCCAGACAATTACAAGTTAAGAATCACTCTCTTCCTTCTTTCCTTCCTTCCTTTCTTTTTTGGTTTTTAGAGACAAGGTTTCTCTGTGTAGCTTTGGCTGTTCTGGAACTCACTTTGTAGGCCAGACTAGCCTCTAATCCAGAGGTCTGCCTACCTTTGCCTGATATCAAAGGCATGTACCACCACCACCCAGCCAGGAATAACTCTTTAAAGGAGCACAGAATCCTAAATTTTCCCACAATCGCACAATGGCAATCACAGGGGCAGTTTCTGACCAGCCAGTGGCAATGGGTACCTGAGTTCATCTAACTCTTACAGGAAAAGTTTATGTCTTGAGGCTATTTATGATTTGAACGTCTAGGCCAGCTGATAATTCTTACAAATATGTTGAAAGACCAAAAAAAGGGGGGGGGTTGTGGGTGGGGGGCACATTTTGTTTTATTTGTTTTGGCCAAATTTTTAGGTAGAGTGTTTGCTCACAGTACAGTTCAGCTGTGGAGAAACTGCCTCTCCTGAGAACAAAGGATTTAAGATTTGAAGTTAGACAGACGCTTGCCCTCTACTGAATTAACCCTGTGACCCTGAACTTGTAACTCAACTCCTCTCTGACTCACTTTTTCTCCGCATATAATAGAGAAATCACAATTTTATTAGTGGTTAAATTAAATGAAATAAAGCTTTTAAAATAAGCTATTTGTGTGACTGGAACTCAGTATTATTACATCAATAATTAGTAAATTAAATAGTTAGTGAAACAATAGATGGAAGTAACAATATGTAAAGATTTACACGAACTTTTATAAGATCAACAAAAGACAGTATAAAGGGGAATGGAGGGAATTCTGCTCTCCCGGAAAACCCGGGTTCAGATCCCAGAACCTAGGTTATGATGGGCGGCTCAAAACTACCCTTAAGCCCAGTTCTAGGGGATCCAGTGCCCTCTTCTGGCCTCAAAATGCATGTGGTCTCTCTCTCCATACACACACACACACACACACACATATACATATATACATTCACACACACATAAATAAAAATAAATCTTAAAAAAAATAACACAAAGAACAGCTAGCTATTTGGCTTTGAAAGCAATAGACAGGTATAAAGTTTAAATAATAAAATTAAACGTTTTCACAACAAAAATTTTCCAAGAAAGCAAAAGAATTCATGAGAAAACACATTGAGATTCTCAACACATTTAAGTGGGGCTGGTCAGCCCATCATATATGAAGCTGTATTGAATTGGCAAATAGAGCTTTCATAAAATCCCAAGACAAATGTCCACTTAGGAGTAATCACATAAAATTAACCATTAAACTCTTCATTGATCCTAACACCTCCTAAGAAAATACCAGTTTTTTTAAAAAACACTTTATATACTGCCGACTCCTATTCCTCATCTTCCAATATACACATTTTCCATACATCACTCATGTATTCCATTTCTTTATGAGAATTATTTTAAATGTTAAAAAGGCCAGGTATGGTGGCAAATGCTTATGACCCCAGCATTTGAGACGTGGAGGCAGAATATCAGGAGCATAAGGCCATCCTCAAAAACACTATTCAAGGAAGTTAAAAGGTAAAGGAAGATGAAGGCTACAGGTCTTATATTTTGACAACTCAGAAATACTTAGAAAAACAGAAGCAAGGGAAGAGTTTGAAAGTATTCCAACAGATCCAGTTGTCCTATCTCCCATGGGAATAAAAGAAGGGATTACAGTAGGAAATGGCTATTTCTACCTTTCAAACCTACATTGTTTCCTAGCCAGCCCCACAGCACATTTGTTTAAGCAACTGGAAAGTAGAGTATGTGGGCTCAGGAAGTCAGCCATAGGCTTAGGTCAGGCCAGAGAGCACTTTCCGGTCTCAGTCTCCCCAGATGTAAAAGGGCTGTAATATTCCAGTGGTGCTCATGCCAGGAAAAGAAAGCATTCAGTCCAGCCCCTCACTTCACACTCAAGGGCGCCAGCAGTGTGCAGGCTGTCTTAAGGTCACGGAGCTAATTAGTGGCAGCATCAGGACTAGAAGCAAGAGTCCTTTGAAGCCTTGGCCTTTCTGCATGAACAAAGCTGCCATTGAAGTAACAGATAGAAAATGCTTTGTAAAAAAAAAAAAGAATATTGTAAGGGAGAACTGTCATGGACATAGCTGCTAAGTCCCCTGTGGCCATTAATTAAGAAAGGTCTTTTGAAGCATCCCTGTGCCCTGTGCAAGTCTTTTCTTTACATCCAAATGTGCTAGGGTTCAGTTCCCAACAAAGACACAAGAAGTAAACAATTAACTGAATTAATTCAGGCACTGAAGTGGATTTTCAAGGACTTGACTTGCCCAAGCTAGTTTTCTACAAAGCCTAAATAAATCAGATAATTGCTAATTCTCCCCTTTGTTTCGCACTGGGGAGAGTCTGTTTGTTAAAATGAACCTAGCAGCGGAATAAACAGTCATTAGGACAGCCTCAGAACTCTGCATCTGAACAGAACAGCACATTCCAAGCACACTATCTCTGCCATTACTTTTAAAATATTGCTTTTTTTTAATTTAGAGAGAACCTTTTAGTCAAGTGTTTAAAAATCAGACTGTTATATGCATGACTGATAGCACCCCCCTCCAAAAATGTCCTTTTGATGTAAATGAACACAAGTTGGATCTTTGGTGCACTGTTCCAAACTTTTAAACTTTTAAACACAGTCACTTTGCCATGATTCTAAACAGCCTTTGCTTCAAAGCTATTAGGTTTTAAAATTAACTCAAATTTGCAAAGTGCCTCCTATTACCAGGAGGAAAGTTGTGAAAGTAACTTAATTAGCTGGATCAGAAAAAAATAATCACAAACGAAATGGTAGCCTCTAGACCTTCCATCAGAATTTCAGAATCCAGAACAACTATTCTTACCATTTGCATTCCCTCATTGCCCAGCCAACACAAAACAGACTATTATGGCAATCATTAAGTATTTTACCAAATAAACCCAGGACCAGAATATTAGAATAGGCCAATGTGTACAGAGCTCTGATTTCCACTGTCCTGAGTCCCCGCAATTCAGGGTCTGTGTGTATCTATTTGTGTGTGTCTGTGTGTGTCTTTGGTGTGTGTCTCTGTGCCTGTTTTTGCATGTGTATCTGTGTATGTATGTTTGTGTGTGTGCGTCTCTGTGTGTCTATGCGTGCATCTGTGTGTAAGAGAAGTAGCAGTTAACTGGCAAGCTGGGTGCCCAGTATAATTTGGTTTTGTAGGGCACTAATTGAAGTGAAAATGTGGCTAAATACTTCATGTAACATAATAACTGATGATTGCCAGATAGTTTTGGTAAACAGTTGGCAAACTGTTACGGCAGCTGTCACTATATATTTAGAGTAAATGTTAATTTAAGAATATTAACCTCGTGAGTGTTTCTGTAAACAAAGCTTCTACTATTCTCAAAGGTTACAGAGACTGGCTTGAGTATTTTTAGCCAAACCTAGTGCAGCCTGGCCTCACTGTTTCTGAGTTCTTCCGCTTTACACTTGAAAGGCTTCAATCCTAAATGCCTTCGCAGATTCCCTTTGGGAATGCAGATGGCAAGGACATGTGTGTGATAGATGCACCTCACGGAGGCCAGAGAATAAACTGATAGTACTTTTAGCATTGCTAGAGATGAGTTTTGCTCGGGGTGGGGGTGGGGGTGGAGAGGGAGACAGAGGAAGGAAGAGATACAGAGAAGGGGGAGAAAAGGGAAAAAGGAGAGAGAATTTTTAACAAAGTCCCACCGTTGACTAAATAAAGCAAGCCATTTTTCCAACCCAGCTTCCAAAGTCTGAAGCCCTGCTTGCAACAAACGTTAGCGCGGCTGGGTTTGTCTGTTTGGACTACTCACTTCCAAGTAAGATTTGCGTGACAGATCGCAAACTCTTGTGCAAACCGCGAAACAATTGCATCAAGAATCAAATTCAGTCTCACGCGCACTCCGCCTGGTGCAGGACTTGGCTTCAGGCATGCTTGCTGGGAGTTGATAGAAAGCCATTTTCCCCCCTTTGACCACGCGAGAGAAACGCAATGAAAGTTCCAACCACACACAAACGCCTACCTGCTACTCGCCTGTGCTGCAGACTCACGCTTCCCGAAGCTTACTGGCACTTCCGCGCCAAACGCTTCTGCCTTCCCAAAAATGTGTGTGGGCGCAAGCCCAGACGAAACTTCAAATCCAGGAAAACGGATTACCCGCGCAGATCAAAGGCAGGCGAGCTGGGAGATGGAGTGCCTGTAATCTGATCGCCGATCAGTTGCAGCGCATCAAAAAGGCAAGGCTGAGCTTACTCACTGTGCACGCGGATCTAGAAAGATCGCTACCGGCAGGTTCTTAGCTGGGCTCCCGCCTCCCGGGCCACACGTTCTTTTGTTAAACGTGGGCCACGTTGTTCTGCCGGCTCTGGAGAGCAGGCTTTCCCCCCGGCCTGGACTGAGCGGCTGGATCCGCAGCTTTCTCTCGCCGTGCCCCAGCGAGGCTGCCTAGTGCCAGCGGGCTGCGCCGCATCCCTTTCATCTCGATGAGTGGCAGCTCCCATGACATCATGCCGTGCCGTGGGGCTGGTCGGGAGAAGCGAGCCAGCCTGATTCCGAGTCGTCTTGGTCTGTGCCTCGCCCGGGACAACCCTGCAGCGTGTCTCTTGGCTGGGAAGGATACGGCGGGACGGCAACAAGCCCTTTGTGCTCCTGGCCACTAAGGCCCCGGACCGGTTCAGGTTCCCGAAGACAGCATCAGAACGCTGCCTGTGACAAGAAACTTGAAGTCTCACCAGCGCAGGGTGTGGGAAATGCAGCAGGGCCCCCCACAGCACTGTTTAATTAGGCTGTTTCTCCAAACACCTGCCTTACACCGCCAGGGTCACAGGCACACGTATTAAACGTTTGTTCCCCACCACCTCCCTCCACACACACTAGGACAAGTCTTTAAGAGTTAGTAAAACGTCTTTTCCTGGTGAAATAAACCATTACAGATGGCTGCAATCAAGTAGTGGCTTTCTTTAAGTAATGAGGGAGGGCAGCCTACAGCTTAACCGCATGCTCACCAGACACCTAGGTCAGAAGCCTCTTAATCTAAATTTGGGGTCCTAATAAAACAAACAAAAAAATCCGATCAAAGGATGCTTCCTTCTTAGAAGTAACTAATGAACACCTCTTGAGAATTTTAAAATTCACAAAAGAGCCACTTAGAGGAAAGCATTTACTTGCACAGTTTCCGTCTCAGTCAAGGCACAAACCCACAGTTCAGACCCAGCTGAGAAATCGCCACCTCATTTTCCGTATTGTAAAATGAAGCTTACTGCCCATTCTGTAGAATACCCATAATGGCGGATAGAGCCTTCTGGTGGGAATGCAGCACGTTTCTGAACCTGGACCTGTTTATCCTGGGAGAAAGGAAAGGTTTTCATTTTGTGATGGAAATGTGTCAGTTTGCAGAAGGGCAGTGAAAAATCTCTTTTACTGCACCCTACTGTCCTTAGAAGACAGTGGAATCCACGTCCTTCACTTATCAGTTGCATCTCATTTTTCCTGGTGTGATATTTACAAATAGTTCATGCCCTATCTCCAGATGGCTTTGATTCCTGGGTAAACAATCCTGTAAGCAAAGTACAGCATGTGACTATTTAAGGGTAGCGCTTAAATCGTCTATTTCGTTTCCAATATCTGTCTCTTTTTATTCTTCAGCTGTGGTGGGGCCTGGCCCCCAGAGCTTGTTCATGCTAGGAAGGCCCTCCATTTCTGAGACATTCTTGTACTTTTTATTTTTATTTTTTTTAGACAGGGTCTCCTGTGTTGTGAGCTGGCCTCAGACTTGATGTTTTATTCAAAGACAGCTTTGAATTCTTGATCATCCTAAATGCTGAGGTTACGAGTATGCTCCATCCAATCTATGTGGTTATGGTTTCTGAACCTAGGGTTTCCTGCATTGTAGATAAGAACTCTAGCAATCGAACACATGCCCAGCCCCATGTTCTTTAAATCAGCAGGTGTGCTTCTGCATGCCACCCGAAGGCCTATGCAGCTCCTGAGCTCTGGGGACTCAGGAAAAGTGGGACAACTATCTCCAAGAAGGTTCATGCTGACCCTTCTCTGATGTTCCACAAGTAGGTCACAGGCCTCTACAACTTACCACCCATGGGAAACAGGGCAAGGGTTGGATTCAGATGCTTAGAGTTCTAGAAGCTTCCAGAAGGCAACTAGAAGCAACAGGTTCAATGAACATGCCAGTCAAACTTGCTCTTCATGAATCTCATGAAACCACACTGGCTGTTCAGATATCTTTGCTAGAATGCCCTGTGCACTGAGTTGGTCTTTGTGAGTCAAGAACTATCCACGCGGGGAGCAAAGCAGTCCTGGGGTGAGAGCCCCATCTGTCCCCAGATGCAGTGTGTGGCTAACAGCTGGCCTCCAAGGAAGAGGGACCTCTTGACCTGAAGCTTGTTTTCACTGCACTCAACTGAGCTCCCTGCTCTGTGAGCTGTGGCCCAGCCCTGAAACCCTGAGTGGCAGTGTGAAGGACTTGAATGGGAGGCCCATTCCTTTTACCTCCAAGAGGCACAGAAGAGGGCCAGGAAGATGCCTCAGCCAGTCAAGGAAGTTGCTGCCAAATCATATGACCTAAGTTTCATCCCCAGGACCCATAAGTTATCCTGACCTCACATGCACACACATAAAAAATATTAAAAACCTGTCAATATGCTTAACAGTCATGTGTCATTTAACTACAGGAATTTGTTCTGAGAAATGTGTCATGCAAACATCAGAACGTGTTACACAAATCTAGATGGTGCTATCTACCATACACTTAGGAAATCTGATAGATACACACACACACTCCCAGTCTTGCATACTGTTCATGATGAACCAAGTAATATTAAATTCAAACACAGAGAAAATGATACAGTTGGAGGACGGAATGGATGTGAGATGTACAAGGCTAGCGGCAGAGTAATAGGCCTGTTGGATTATGGTGCCCCCCCCTTTTTTTAATAAGAAGGCATATACTATTGATAATGAAAAACACAAACACTTAAATATGTGAACCAGTAGCATGGTTGCCTGTTACTGTTAACAAGTGTTATGTAATATCCTTAATTTGATGGCTTTACTTTTATGCAGTTGGTTATATACTTTACACCAACATTAACACACACACACACACACACACACACACACACACACAGGAGTAATAGATTGCTCCAACATCTTTAGGCAATTCAAAGTTTTGACCTCACACTTGCCATCCCTCATTGACCCTACTGTCATTACTGTCATTCTGGGACTACCCTGTTTTAGGAACAGTCAGTCACTGTATTTATCATTGACTCCTGGTACTTTGTCCCAGCATAAATGGCTCCTCTTCCTCTCTTTACATAGTTGCACTTCAACTACTTAATTATGCAGTAGGAGAGACAGCCCTTTAATCCAGAGGGGAGATGGACACAGTTCCACAGCATGGCTACTGAGGAGACAGCCGCCGTCTACACCCAAGGAATAGATGGCCTCTGAAGGAGCTCATCAGAGGAGGGTCTCATGTTTCCTCATCACCTGAAGAATTCTTCTTTTGTTTCTTATTCTTCTTGGTTTTTCCTCTGCTTCTTCTCCCTCCTCCCTCTTCTCTTCTTCTCTTTGAGACAGAATTTCACATGTATTCCAGGCTAGCTTCTCATTCCTGATCCTCCTGGCCTCCAGCCTCTACTAATTTGCTTTTCTGTTGCTGTGATAAAACATTCTGAATAAAAGCAGCTTGGGGGAAGAGAGGGGAAAAGGGTTTGTCTCTGTTCAAGTCTCCAGGTCATAACCTATCATTGAGGGAAATCATGGCAAGAACTCAAGCCAGAAATTCATCAGAAAACATGAAAGGAAGCTGCTTTTTGGCTTGCTTTCTGGTTCATTTCAGTCAACATTCTTAAACGGTCTAGACCCACCTGACTAGAGATGTGGCCCTCCTACATCAACCAAGCAGTGCCTCACAGTCATGGCCATAGGACACTCTGATCTGGGCAATTACGCAGTTGAGGTTATCTCTTTCCGGGTGACTCTACCTGGGGATCAGGAACTAGGAGAAGGGGGGTGAAAGGCAAAGGAGCAGACGTAGAATCCCAGTAATCAGACCCAGGAGACCAGACTCAAGGTGCGGATCTAACTTTATTGTCCAGTGTATCAGCCTTTAAAGGATTGAAACGCTAATCAGACCATCCCATACCAGCCTCAAGCTCCAGGAACAATCAATCAGGTTGGTGCAACTTTAAGGAAACGGGGGGGGGGGGGGG